>CM024607.1:17388840-17403840 GCA_014182555.1 Eucalyptus erythrocorys
TCCTCCTGTTGCTCCTTCTCCTGCTCCTTCCCCTTCCCCTTCTCCTTCTTCTCCTTCTTCTTCTCCTACTTCTCCTTCTTCTTCATCTCATTCTTCTTCTCCTTCTGATCCTTCTTCTGCTGCTTCCCCTCCTTCTCTTTCTTCTGCTTCTTCTCTTGCTTCTCCTCCTCCTTCTTCTTCCTCTCCTTCTTCTTCTTTTGCTAGTCCCTCTTCTTGCTCCATCTCCTTCTTCTTCTCCTTCTCCTCCTTTTTCTCTTGCTTCTCCTCCTCTTTCTTTTCCACCTTCTTCTCCTCCTCCTTCGGCTTCTCCTCCTCCACCTGCTTCTCATTCTTCTGCTTCCCCTCCTCATCCTCCCGCTTCTCCTCCCCCTCCTGCTTCTTCTCGTCCTTCTTCTCCTGCCCTTGTTTTTCTTCCCCTTGCTTCTCCTGCTCCTTCTCCTTCTTCTTCTCCTTCTGTTCCTCCTCCTCCTGCTCCTTCTGCTTCTTCTCTTGCTTCTCCTTCTCCTTCTTCTCATGCTCCCCCTCTTTCTCCTCTGCTTCTCTCCTCCTCCTCCTCCTTTTCTTCTTCTCTTGTTTCTCCTTCTCCCCGCTTCCTTATCTCCTTCTCCTCCTTCTCCTTCTCCTCCTCTTCCTCCTGTTGTTTCTCCTCCTTCTTCTGCTTCTTCTCCTACTTCTTCTCCTCTTGCTCCTGCTTCTTATTCTTCTGCTTATCCTTCTCCTTCTCATTCTTCTCCTTCCTCTCCTCCTCCTGCTTCTCCTTCTCCTTCTTCTCCTTTTCCTTCTCCTTCTTCTTCTCCTTCTGCTGCTGCTTCTCCTCCTTCTCTTTCTTCTCCTTCTTCTTACACTTTGCTTCTCCTTCTTCTTATCCTTCTCCTTCTCCATCTTCTTCTTCTTCTTATCCCGTTGCTTCTTTTCCTTCTCCTTCTCCTTCTCCTTCTCCATCTTCTTCTTCCTCTTATTTTTCTTCTCCACCTCCTGCTTTTGCTTCTCCCTATTCTCTTGCTCATTCTCCTTCTTCTTCTCCTTTTGCTCCTTCCTCTCATCTTTCTCCTCCTCCTTTTTCTCCTTCTTCTCCCGCTGCTCCATCTCTTGCTCCTTCCCCTTCTCCTTCTCCTTCTTCTCCTTCTTCTCCTGCTCTTGCTTCTTTTCCTGCTTCTCCTTCTCCTTCTTCCCCTCCTCTTTCTTCTCTTGCTCCTTCTTCTTCTCCTGCTGCTCCTTCTCCATCTCCTTCTTCTCGTTTTTCTTCTCCTCCTCCTCATTCTCATTCTTCTCCTTCTTCTTCTGTTGCTCCTCTTCTTTCTCCTTCTTCTCATTCTTCTTCTCCTGCTGCTCCTTCTCCTGCTCTTTCCTTTTCTCCTTCTCCTTCTTCTCCTGCTCCTCCTCCTTCTTCTCCTGCTTCCTCTCCTCCTTCTCCCGCTTCTCCTTCTTCTGATTATCCTTCTCCTTCTCCTCCTTCTCCTTCTTCTTCTCTTGCTGCTCCTTTTCCTGCTGCTGCTCCTTCTCCTTCTCCTTCTCCTCCTCCTCCTGCTTCTCCTTCTCCATCTTCTCCTCCTTCTGCTCCTTCTTCTCCTGCATCTCCTCCTTCTCCTCCTGCTTCTCCTTCTTCTTATCCTGCTGCTCCTTCTCCTGCTCCTTCCCTTTCTCCTTCTTCTTCTCCATTGCTCATTTTTCTTGCTCCTTCCCCTTCTCCTTCTCTTTTTTCTCCTTCTTCTTATCCTTCGTCTCCTCCTCCTGCTTCTCCTTCTCCTTCTTCTCCTGCTCCTCCTCCTCTTTCTGCTCCTTCTTCTCCTGCTTCTCCTCCTCCTCCTTCTTCTCCCTGCTGCTCCTTCTCCTGCTCCTTCGCCTTCTCCTTTTTCTGCTGCTCTTGCTTCTCCTTCTCCTCTTCTTGCTCCTTCTCTTCCTCCTTCTCCTTCTTCTGCTTATCCTTCCCCTTCTTCTCCTGCTCCTTCTCCTTCTTCTCATTCTCTCCTCCTTCTCCCTCTCCTTCTCCTCTCCTTGTTTCTCCTCCTCCTTCTCTCCTTCTCCTTCTTCTTCCTTCTCTCCTTTCTTGCTTTCTTCTCACCTTCTCCTTCTCTCCTTTCTCCTTCTTCTTCCTTCTCCTTCTCCTTCTCCTCCTCGTTCCTTCTTCTCCTCCTCTCCTTCTCCTTTGCTTCTTGCTCTTTCTCCTTCTCCTTCTTATTTCTCTTCTTCTTCTTCTTATCCTTCTCCTTCTTCTCCTGCTCTTTCTCCTTCTTCTTCTTCTCTGTTTTTTCTCCTTCTTCTTCTCCTTCTCCATCTCCTTGTTCTCCTTCTCCTTCTTCTTCTCCTTCGCTTTGCTTCCTCCTCCTCTTGCTCCTCCTCCTTCTTCTCCTGCTGCTCCTTATCCTGCTCTTGCTCTTTCTCCTTCTTATTCTTCTTCTCCTCCTCCTCCTGCTCCTTCCCTCCTTTGCTCTTTCTCTTCTTCTCCTCCTTCTCCTTCTCCTTCCTCTCCTCCTCTCTCCTCCTCCTCCCTTCTTCTTCTCCTTCTTTTCTTCTTTCTCCTGCTTCTCCTCCTCCTTCTTCTCCTGCTGCTCCTTATCCTGCTCTTGCTCTTTCTCCTTCTTATTCTTCTCCTCCTCCTCCTCCCGCTTCCCCTCCTTCTCTTTCTTTTGCTTCTTCTGCTTATCCTTCTCCTTCTTCTCCTGCTCCTTCTCCTCCTGCTTCTTCGTCTCCTCCTTCTCCTCCTGCTTCTTCGTCTCCTCCTTCTCCTCCTTCTCCTTCTCCTGCTGCTCCTTCTCCTTTTTCTTCTCCTGTTGCTGCTTTTCTTGCTCCTGCTCCTTCTCCTTCTCCTTTTTCTCCTTCTTCTTATCCCTCTTCTCCTCTTCTTGCTCCTTCTCCTCCTTCTCCCGCTTCCTCTTCTTCTGCTTATCCTTCACCTTCTTCTCCTTCTTCTCCTGCTCATGCTTCTCCTTCTCCTTCTTCTCCTGCTCTTTCTCCTTCTTCTCAGCTCCTTCCTGCTTCTCCTTCCGCTTCTCCTTCTCCTTCTTCTCCATCGTCTTATCTCTTCTCCTCTCTTTCTCCTTCTTATTCTTCTCCTCCTCCTCCTCCTCTTCTCCCCTTCTTCTCTTTCTTCTCCTTCTCCTTCCTTCTCCTTCTCCTTCTCCTCTTTCTCCTTCTCCTTCTTCTTCTCCCCTTCTGCTTCACTTCTCCTCCTCCTTCTTTCTCCTCCTTTCTTCTCTTGCTCTTTCTCCTTCTTATTCTTCTTCTCCTCCTCCTCCTGCTTCCCCTCCTTCTCTTTCTTCTGCTTCTTCTCCTCCTTCTCCTTCTCCTTCTTCTCCTGCTCCTTCTCCTTCTTCTCATTCTCCTCCTCCTTCTTCTCCTGCTCCTTCTCCTCCTTCTCCTTCTCCTCCTTCTCCTTCTCCTGCTGCTCCTTCTCCTTTTTCTTCTCCTTCTCCTCCTCTCCTTTTCCCCTTCTTCTTATCCTCTTCTCCTCTCTTGCTCCTTCTTCTCCTTCTTCTCCTTCTCTTCTTGCTCCTTCACCTTCTTCTCCTTCTTCTCCTGCTCATGCTTCTCCTTCTCCTTCTTCTCCTGCTCCTTCTCCTTCTTCTTCTCGTTCTGCTCCTGCTTCTCCTGCTTCTCCTCCTCCTTCTTCTCCTGCTGCTCCTTATCCTGCTCTTGCTCTTTCTCCTTCTTATTCTTCTTCTCCTCCTCTCTTGCTCCTCCTCCCGTTCTTCTCCTTCTCCTTCTTCTTCTCCTCCTTCTTCTTCTTCTTTGTTCTCTTTCTCCTCCTTCTTCTCCTTCTTATGCTCCTTCTCCTCCTCCTCCTTCTCCTTCTTCTCCTTCCTCCTCTTTCCTCCCGCTTCCATTTCTCCTTCTTCTCATTCTTCTTCTCCTTCTTTCTTCTCTCCTTCTCCTCCTTCTTTTTCTCTTTCCCCTTCTTTCTCCTTCTTCTTGTTTCTCCTTTCTCTTGCTCCTTCTCCTCCTCCTTTTGCTTCTTCTCTTGCTTCCTCTCCTCCTTCTCCTGCTTCTCCTTCCTTCTCCTCCTTCTCCTTTCTTTTCTCTTCCTTCTTCTCTTTTTCTCCTCCTCCTCCTCCTTCTTCTTTTCCTTCTTCTCCTCCTCTTCTCCTCCTTCTCCATCTTCTCCTCCTCCTCGCTCCTTCTTCTTCTCCTTCTTCTCCTTCTCCTCCTCTTCTCCATTTCCTTCTCCTTCTTCTCTTCTCCTCCTCCTTCTCTTGCTCCTTCCCTCTTCTCCTCTCCTTCTCCTTCTTCTCCTTCTCCCTTCTGCTCCTTCTCTGTTGCTCCTTCTCCTCCTTCTTCTCCTTGTTCTCCTTCTTCTTCTTTCCTCTCCTTCTCCTTCTTTCTCCTTCTTCTCCTTCTCCTCCTCCTCTATCTTCCTCTCCTGCTCTTGCTCCTTTCCTCATCCTCTTGCTTCTTCTCCTTCTTCTTCTTTTTCTCCTCCTTCTCTTGCTTCTCCTCCTTCTGCTTCTTCTCTTGCTTCTCTTCCTCTTTCTCCTTCTTCTTCTCCTCTCCATCTTTCTCCTTCTTCCCCTTTCCTTCTCCTTCTCCTTCTTCTCCTTCTTCTTCTCTTCCATCTTTTTCTTCTCTGCTCCTTCTCCTCTTCTCCTCCTCCTCCTTCTCTCCTTCTCCCTTCTCCTTCTTCTTCTCCTTCTTCTTCTCCTGCTTCTCCTTCTCCTGCTCCTTCTTTTCCTTCTTCTCCTCCTCTTGCTTCTCCTGCTCCTGCTTCTCCTTCTCATTCTTCTCCATTTTCTCCCCCTTCTTCTTCTCCTTGTTGCTCCTTCTCCTCCTCCTTCCCTTCTCCCTCTCCTCCTTCTTCTTCTCCTTCTTCTCCTCATCCTGCTTCTCCTTCTCCTTCTTCTGTTTCTCCTCCTCCTTTTCCTTATTCTCCTTCTTCTTCTTCTTCTCCTGTTGCTCCTTCTCTTGATCCTTCCCCTTCTCCTTCTCCTCCTTCTCCTTCTCCATCTTCTTCTCCTGCTGCTCCTTTCCCCGCTCCTGCTCTTGCTCTTTCTCCTTCTTCTCCTTCTTCTTATCCTTCTTCTTCTCCTCCTGCTTCTCGTTCTCCTTCTTCTCCGGCTCCTTCTCCTTCTCCTTCTTTTCCTTCTTCTTCTCCTTCTTCTCCTCCTTCTTCTCCTTTTACTCCTTCTCCTTATTCTCCTTCTTTTTCTTCTCCTCCTCTTTCTTCTCCTTCTCTCTCTTTCTCCTTCTTCTCCTTCTCCTTCTTCTCCTCTTCCTTCTCCTTCTCCTCCATCTTTCTCCTTCCTTTCCTTATCATTCTTCTCTACCTTCTTCTCCTTCTCCTCCTCTTTCTCCTTCTCCTCCTCCTCCCTCTGCTTCCCCTCCTCCTTATCCTCCTCCTCCTCCTTCTTCTCCCTCCTTCTCCTTCTCATCCTCCTTCTATCTTGTTTCTCCTTCTCCTTCTTCATCTCCTCTCCTTCTCCTTCTCTTCCTTCTCCTCCTTCTTCTTCTCCTGTTCTTCTCCTTTTCTCCTCCTGGATCCTTCTCCTTCTCCTTCTCCTTCTTATCCTTCTTCTTCTCCTTCTCCTTCTCCTCCTCTTCCTTCTTCTCCTTCTTCTTCCTCCTCCTTCTCCTTCTCCTTCTCCTTCTTCTCCTCTTCCTGCTTCTCCTTCTCCTTCTTCTCTTGCTCCTTCTCCTTTTCCCCCTCTTGCTCCTTCTTCTCCTCCTTTTATCCTTCTCCTCCTTCTTCTCTTTACTCCTTCTCCCTCCTCTTTCTCCTTCTCCTTCTTCTCTTTTCTTTCTCCTTCTCCTTCTCCTCCCTTCTCCTTCTTCTTCTTCTCTCCTTTTGCTCCTTCCTTCTTCTTATCTCCTCCTCCTCCTCCTCCTTCTCCTCCTTCTCCTTCTTGCTTTCTTCTCTGCTTTCCTCCTCTTTCTCCTCCTTCCCCTTCTCCTTCTCCTTCCTTCTCCTTCTCCTCCTCCTCCACCGCTCCTTTCCCTCTTCTTCCTCCCTCCCTCTTCTCTTTCTCCTTCTTCTCCTTCTCCTCCTGCATCTTCATCTGCTTCTCCTCATCTTGCTTCTCCTTCTTCTTCCCCTGCTCCTTCTCCTTCTCCTGTAACTTCTTCACCTCCTCATCTTGTTTCTCCTTCTCTTGCTGCATCTTCACCTGCTTCTCCTCCTCTTCCTTCTCCTTCTCCTTCTCCTTCTTCTCCTTCTCCTCCTCCTCTCTGTGACATCTTCACCTTCTTCTTCTCCTCCTCCTCCTTCTCCTTCTTCTCATTCCTTCTCATCCTCCTTCAGCTCCTCCTCCTTCTCCTTCTTTTGCTTCTCTTCCCCTCTTCACCTCCCGCCTCCTTCTCCTTCTCCTTCTTCTCCTTCTTCTCCTTCTTCTCCCCCTGCTTCTCCTCCTGCTTCTCCTCCTGCTCCTTCTTCTTCTCCTGTTGCTTCTTCACCTCCTCCTCTTGCTTCTCCTTCTCCTTCTTCTCCTTTCTTCCCTCCTTCTCCTCCTCTTCTTTTCCTTCTCCTTCTCCTCCTCCTTCCCCTTCTCCTCCTCCTCTTCTCCTTTCTTCTTCTCTACTCCTTCTCCTTTTCTTGCATCTTCACTTCTCCTTCTCTTGCTTCTCCTTCTCATTCTTCTCCTTCTTCTCCTTCTCCCGCTGCATCTTCACCTGGTTCTCCTCCTCTTGCTTCTCATTCTCCTTCTTCTCTATCTCTTTCACCTTCTCCTGCTGCATCTTCACCTGCTTCTCCTCCTCCTGCTTCTCTTTCTCCTTCGTCTCCTTCTTCTCCTTCTCCTGCTGCATCTTCACTTGCTTCTCCTTCTCCTTCTTCTCCTCCTCCTCCTCCTCCTCCTGTTGCTTCTTCACCTGCTTCTCCTCCTCTTGCTTCTCCTTCTCCTTCTTCTCCTGCTCCTTCTCCTTCTCCTTCTCTCTGCTTTCTTCTTCTCCTTCCACCTCCTCTTCTCCTCTTTCCTTCTCCTTCTTCTCTTTCTTCACCTCCTCTCCTCTTTTCCTCCTTCTCCTTTTTCTCCTTCTTCCTCCTTCTCCTCCTCTTCCTTCTCCTTCTCCTTCTTTTCTGCTCCTTCTCCTTCTCTAATCTTTCCTCACTTTTCGCTTCTTCTCCTCCTTCTGCTTCTTCACCTTCTTCTCCTCCCTCATCTTCTCCTTCTCCATCTTTGCTTCTTCTCTTTCTTCTTTTCTACTCCTCTTCCTTCACCTCCTCTTGTTGCTTATCCTTCTCCTTCTTCTCTCTTCTCTCCTCCTCCTCTCATTCTTCCCTCTCTTTTTCTTCACTCCTCTCCTCCTTCTTCTCCTCTTTCTCCTTCCTTCTTCTCCTTCTTCTCCTTCTCTCTTGCTCCTCTTCTCCTTCTCCTCTCATCTCCTTCTACTCCTTCTCCTCCTCTTGCTCCTTCTCCTTCTTCTCCTTCCTCTCCTTCTTCACCTCCTTCTCTTCTCTTCTTCCTCCTCCTCTTGCTTCTTCTCCTCCTTCTCCTCTTCTCTTTCTCCTTCTCCTGCTGCTTCTCCTTCTCCTTCTCCTTCTTCTCCTCCTCCTCCTCCTCCTCCTGTATCTTTGTCACTTGCTTCTCCTCTTCTCCTTCTTCTCTTCCTTCTCTTGCTCCTTCTCCTTCTCTGCTTGCCTTCTTCACCTCCTTCCTCCTTCTTCCTCCTTCTCCTTCTTCTCATTCTTCCTTCTCCTTCCTTCTTCTCTTTTCTCCAGCTCCTTCTTCTCCTTCTCCTTCTTCTCCTTCTCCTTCTCCTTCTCCTTGTTTTCTCCTTCTCCTTCTTCTCTCCTTCTCCTTTTCTCCTTCTCCTTATCCTTCTTCTCTTTCTCCTTCTTCTTGCTTCTCCTTCTCCTTCTCCTTCTTCTTCTCCTTCTCTACATTGCATTTTCATCGTCTTCTCCTCCTCCTGCTTCTCCTTCTCCTTCTTCTTCTTCTCCTCCCCCTTCTTCCCAATTGCTTCTTCTCCTGCTTCTCCTCCTCTTGCTTCTCCTTCTCATTCTTCTCCTCCTCCTGCTTCTCTTTCTCCTTCTTCTCCTTCTCCTTCTCCTTCTCCTTCTTCACCTCCTCCTCTTGCTTCTTGTTCTCCAGCTCCTTCACACTTCTCCTCCTCTTGCTTCTCATTCTCCTTCTTCTCTATCTCCTTCTCCTTTTCCTCCTGCTTCTCCTTTTCTTCTCCTTCTCCTTCTCCTCCTCCTTTTCCTCTCCTTCTTCTTCATCCCTCTTCTCCTCCTCCTTCTTCTTTTCTTTTCTTCTCCTTCCTTCTCCTCTCCTTCCTCTTCTCACCGTTCTTCCTCCTTCTCCTCTTGCTTCTCCTTCTCCTTCTTCTCCTTCTTCACCTCCTCCTGCTTCTCCTTCTTCTCCTGCTCCTTCTCCTTCTCCTGCAGCTTCTTCTCCTCCATCTCTTGCTTCTCCTTCTCCTTCTTCTCCTTCTCCTGTTGCATCTTCGCCTGCTTCTCCTCCTCCTGCTTCTCCTCCTCCTGCTTCTCCTTCTCCTTCTTTCCATCCTCCTCCTCCTCCTCCTTCTTCTTCCTTCTCCTTCTCCTTCTTCTCCTTCTTCTCCTGCTCCTTCTCCTTCTCCTGCTGCTTCTTCACCTCCTTCTCTTGCTTCTCCTTCTCCTTCTCCTCCTTCTCCATCTTCATCTGCTTCTCCTCCTCTTGCTTCTCCTTCTCCTTCTTCTCCTCCTTCTCCTCCTCCTCCTCCTCCTCCTTGTGCTTTTTCACCTGCTTCTCCTTCTTCTCCTTCCTCTCCTCCTCCTGCTTCTGTTTCCCCTTCTTCTCCTGCTCTTTCTCCTTCTCCTGCTGCTTCTTCACCTCCTCCTCTTGCTTGTCCTTCTCCTTCTTCTCCTTCTTCTCCTTCTCCTCCTGCATCTTCACCTGCTTCTCCTTCTCCTTGTCCTTCTCCTGTAGCTTCTTCACCTCCTCCTCTTGCTTCTCCTTCTCTTTCTCCTCCTCCTCTTGCTTCTCCTTCTCCTTCTTTTCCTGCTCCTTCTCCTTCTCCATCCTCTCCATCTTTTTGCTTCTCCTCGTCTTCTTCTCCTTCCTCCTTCTTCTCCTTCTTCTGCTTTTCCTTTTCCTTCTCCTCCTCCTTCTTCTCCTTCTACTCCTCCTCTCCTTCCCATTCTTCTCCTCTTCTCCTTCTCCTCCTTCTTCCTCCTTCTTCTTCTCCTGTTGCTTCTTCACCTCCTCCTCTTTCTTCTCTTTCACCTTGTTCTCCTTCTTCTCCTTCTCCTTCTTCTTTCGCTCCTTCTTCTTCTTTTGCATCTTCTCCTTCTTCTCCTCCTTCTTCTCCTTCTTCTCTCCTCCTCCCCACCTCCTTTGCTACTTCATCTATCCTTCTCCTCCTTCTCTTGCTCCTCTCCTCCTTCTTGCTTTTCCTTCTTCTCTTCTTATCCTTCTTCTTGCTCCTTCTCTTCACCACCTCCTCACTCCTTCTCTTGCTTCTCCTTCTCCTTCTTCTCCCGCTCCTCCTCTTCCTTGCTTCTTCACTTGCTCTCTTCTTCTTATCCTTCTTCTCCTCCTCCTTCTTGCTCCCTTCTCCTCTCTTCCTCTCTGCTTCTCCTTCTCCTTCTTCTCCTCTCTTGCTTCTCCTTCTCCTCTTTTGCTTCTTCTCCTTCTTCTCCTCTTTTGCTTCTCCTTCTCCTCCTTCTCCTTCTTCTCCTTCTCCTCCTCCTCTCCTCCTTTTTCTTCTTGCTTCTCATTCTCCTTCTTCTCCATCTCCTTCTCCTCCTGCTTCTCCTTCTCGTTCTCCTCCTTCTCCTTCTCCTCTTCCTTGCTTCTTCTTCTTCCCTCCTCTCCTTCTCCTTCTCCCTTCTCCTTCCCTCTTCACCTCTCTCCTCTTGCTTCTCCTTCAACTCCTCCTTCTTCTCCTCCTTCCTTCTCCTTCTTTTGTTCCTTCTCCTTCTCCTTCCTTCCTCTTTCTCCTCTCCTCCTCCTCCTCCTCCTCTTCTCCTCCTCTCGTGCTCCTTCTTTCTCCATCTTTTCCTTCTTCTCTTTCTCTTTTCTTCTTTTCTCTTCTTCCTTTTGCTTCTCCTTCTCCTCTTCTTCTTCTTCTTCTACTTTTTAGCTAATTTTCCTTCACTGCTTCTTCTTCTTCCCCTTCTCCTTCTTTTCCTTCTCCAATTCTCTTGTCTCCTTCTCTCCTTCTCCTTCTTCTTCTCCTTCTTCTGCTGCTTCTTTTGCTTCTTTTGCTTCTTGTCCTGCTTCTCCTCCTTCTCCTCCTCCTCTTTCTCCTCCTCCTCCTACTGGTTCTCGTTCTTGCTCTCGTTCTCCTTCTTCTCCATCTTCTGCTTCTTCTCTTACTTTTGCTTCTTCTGCTTCTTCTTCTTCTTCTTCTCCTTCTTCTACTTCCTTTGCTTCTCCTCCCTTCCCTCACCTTCTCTCCTTCTCTTGTTTCTTCTTCTTCTTCTTCTTCTTCCCTTCTTCTACTTCTTTTTGCTTCTCCTCCTGCTCATATCCTGCTCCTTCTCCTTCTCTTCTCCTTCTTCTCCTTCTTCTCCACCTCTTCCTCCTTCTTCTCCTTCTTTTGCTTCTTCTTGCATCTCCTCCTTCTTGTCCTTCTCCTTCTCCTCCTCCTCCTCCTCCTCCTCTTCCTTCTCGTTCTCCATCTTCTACTTCTTCTCTTACTTCTACTTCTTCTTCTTCTATCCTATCCTTCTTCTTCTTCTTCTTCTTCTTCTTCTTCTTCTTCTTCTTCTTCTACTTTTGCTACTTCTTCTTTTCCTTCTTCTTCTACTTTCGCTTTCTTCTTCTTCTTCTTCATCTTCTTCTACTTCCCTTCTTAAACTTCTTTTGATTCTCCTCCTGCTCCTACTCCTTCTCCTTCCTCTTCTCCTTCTTCTCCTTCTTCTGCTACTTCTCCTCCTTCTTCTCCTTTTTTTGCTTCTTGTCCTGCTTCTCCTCCTCCTCCTCCTCCTCCTCCTCCTCCTAATCGCTCTCGTTCTCGTTCTCGTTCTCCTTCTTCTCCATCTTCTGCTTCTTCTTCTTCTACTTCCGCTTCTTCTTCTTTTGCTTCTGCTTCTTCTTCTTCTTCTTCTTCCCCTTCTTTTGCTTCTTTTGCTTCTCCTCTTGCTCCTGCTCTTGCCCCTTCTCCTTCCTCTTCTCCTTCTTCTACTTCTTCTGCTGCTTCTCCTCCTTCTTCTCCTTCTTTTGCTTCTTGTCCTGCTTCTCCTCCTTCTTGTCCTTCTCCTCCTCCTCCTCCTACTCGTTCTTGTTCTTGTTCTCGTTCTCCTTCTTCTCCATCTTCTGCTTTTTCTCTTACTTTTGCTTCTTCTTCTGCTTTTGCTTCTTCTTCTTCTTCTACTTTTGCTTCTTCTGCTTCTTCTTCTTCATCTTCTTCTACTTCCCCTTCTTCTGCTTCTTTTGCCTTTCTTCCTGCTCCTGCTCTTGCTCCTTCTCCTTCCTCTTCTCCTTCTCCTCCTTCTTCTCCTTCTTTTTTGCTTGTCCTGCTTCTCTTGCTTCTCCTCCTTCTCCTCCTCCTCCTCCTCCTCCTACTTGTTCTCGTTCTTGTTCTCGTTCTCCTTCTTCTCCATCTTCTGCTTCTTCTTTTACTTTCGCTTCTTCTTCTTCTTCTTTTGCTTCTGCTTCTTCTTCTTCTTCTTCTTCTACTTTTGCTTCTTCTGCTTCTTCTTCTTCTTCTAATTCCCCTTCTTCTACTTCTTTTGCTTCTCCTCTTGCTCCTGCTCTTGCTCCTTCTGCTTCCTCTTCTCCTTCTTCTCCTTCTTCTTCACGCTTCTTCTTTGCTTCTCCTCCTTCTTCTCCTTCTTTTGCTTCTTGTCCTACTTCTCCTCCTTCTTGTCCTCCTCCTCCTCCTCCTCCTCCTACTCGTTCTCGTTCTTGTTCTCGTTCTCCTTGTTCTCCATCTTCTACTTCTTCTCTTACTTCTATTTCTTCTTCTTCTTCTTCTTCTTCTTCTTCTTCTTCTTCTTCTTCTTCTGCTTTTGCTTCTTCTTCTTCTTCTACTTTTGCTTCTTCTGCTTCTTCTTCTTCATCTTCTTCTACTTCTTTTGCTTCTCCTCCTACTCCTTCTCCTTCCTCTTCTCCTTCTCCTCCTCCTCCTCCCCCTCCTCGTTCTCGTTCTTGTTCTCGTTCTCCTTCTTCTCCATCTTCTGCTGCTTCTCTTACTTTTGCTTCTTCTTCTTCTTCTTCTTCTTCTTCTTCTCCTGCTCCTGCTCCTGCTCCTTCTCCTTCCTCTTCTCCTTCTTCTCCTTCTTCTGTTGCTTCTCCTCCTTTTTCTCCTTCTTTTGCTTCTTGTCCTGTTTCTCCTCCTTCTTGTCCTTCTCCTTCTCCTCCTCCTCCTCCTCCTCCTACTCGTTCTCTTTCTTGTTCTCGTTCTCCTTCTTCTTGATCTTCTGATTCTTCTCTTACTTCTACTTCTACTTCTTCTTCTTGTTCTTCTTCTTCCATCTCATACGCTTTTGTTTCTTCTTCTTCTTCTTCTTCTTCTTCTTCTTCTTCTTCTTCTTCTTCTCTGCTCTCCTCTTCTCCTTCCCTTCTTCTCCTTCTTCTCCTTCTTCTGCTGCTTCTCCTCCTTCTTCTCCTTCTTCTGTTGCTTCTCCTCCTTCTTCTCCTTCTTTTGCTTCTTGTCCTACTTCTCCTCCTTCTTGTCCTTGTGCTCCTTCTCCTCCTCCTCCTACTCGTTCTCGTTCTTGTTCTCGTTCTCCTTCTTCTCCATCTTGCGCATCTTCTCTTACTTCTGCTTCTTCTTCTTTTTCTTCTTCTTCTTATGCTTTTGCTTCTTCGTCTTCTTCTTCTTCTTCTACTTTTGCTTCTTCTGCTTCTTTTTCTTCTTCTTTTGCTTCTTCTTCTACTTCTTCTTCTTCTCCTCTTTCTTCTTCTTCTTCTTCTTCTTCTTCTTCTTCTTCTTCTTCTTCTTCTTTTTCTACTTCTTCTTTTGCTTCTTCTACTTCTGCTTCTTCTTCTGCTTCTTCTTCTTCTTCTTCTTCTTCTACTGCTTCTTCTTCTTCTTCTTCTTCTTCTTCTTCATCTTCTTCTTCTTTTGCTTGTTCTTCTTCTTCTCCTTCATCTACTTCTTCTTTTGCTTCTTTTTCTTCTGCTTGTTCTGCGTCTTCTACTTCTACTCTTGCTTCTTCTTCTTCTACTTCTTCTTCGTTCGGTTGCTTTTGCTTCTGCTTTTGCTTCTTCTTCTCTTCCACCTCCCTCTTCTTCTTCTCCTCCTTGTCCCTCTTCTTCTCTTTCTCTTCTCCTTTTGCTCCTCCTCCTCCTCCTCCTCCTCCTTCTCCCCTCCTCTTCTCCTCCATTCTCTGCTCTTCTTTCTTCTTCTCCTTCTCTTCTCCTCCTCCTTCTACTTCTCCTCCTCTTGCTCCTGCTCCTTCTTCTTCTACTTCTTGTCTTTCTTCTCCACCTACTTCTCCTTCTTCTCCTTTTCTCCTCTTCTTCTCCTACTCCTTCTCCTCTTCCTCCTCTGCTCCTCTCCTTCTTCTCCATCTTCCTTCTTCTTCTTCTTGCTTTCCTCTCCTTCTCCTCCTCCTTTTTCTTGTTCTTGTTCTTCTCTTCTCCTCTGCCTCTTCTTCTTCTTCTTCTTCTTCTTCTTCTTCTTCTTCTTCTTCTTCTTTTGCTTCCCCTCCTCCTCCTAATCCTGCTTTCTCCTTCCTTTTCTTCTTTCTCCTTCTTACCTTCTTTTCTTTGCTTCTCCTCCTTCTCTTCTTCTTTTGCTTCTTCTCTGCTTCTCTTCCTTCTACTCCTTCTCCTTCTCCTCCTCTCCTCCTCCTGCTGCTCGTTCTTCTCGTTCTTCTACTTCTTCTTCTTTTGCATCTTCTTCTTCTTCTTCTTCTTCTTCTTCTTCTTCTTCTTCTTCTGCTTCTTCATCATCTTCTTCTTCTTCTTCTTTTGCTTCTTCTTCTACTTCTTCTCTTCTTCTCCTTTTCTCCTTTGCTTCTATTTTTGCTTTTATTCCTTCTTCTTCTTTTTTTGCTGCTTCTTCCTCTTCTTCTTCTTTTGCTTCTTCTTCTTCTAGTTCTTTTGCTTTTGCTTTTGCTTCTTCTACTTCTTCTTCTTTAGATGCTGCTTCTCCTTCTCCTTCTCCATCTTTTGCTTCTTTTTCTCCTTCTCCTTCTTCTACTTCTTCTCCGTCTCCTCCTTCTCCTTCTTCTTCTTTAGATTATACTTCTCCTTCTTCTTCTGCTTCTTCTAGATCTGCTTCTACTTCTGCTTCTTCTTCTTCTTCTTCTCCTACTTCTTCTTCTTCTGCTTCTTCTTCTATTGCTACTTCTTCTGCTTCTTCTCCTACTTCTTCTCCCCTTCCTCCTCCTTCCTCTCCTTCTCTTTCACCTTCTGCTCCTCCTCCTCCTTCTCTACCTCCTCCTTCTCCCTTCTTGCTCCTACTCTCTTCTTTTTGTCCTTCTTGCTTCTTCTCCTCCTACTCTTCTCGTTCTCCTTCTTTTTGTCCTCCTTCTCCTTCTTCTCCTCCTACTCTTGCTCTGCTCCATCTTCTTCTACTTCCTTCTTCTTCTCCTATCTTCACTTGCTCCTTCTCCTTCTCCTCCTCCTCCTCCTCCTCCATCTTTTGCTTCTTTTTCTTCTTCTCCTTGTTCTACTTCTTCTCCTTCTCCTTCTCCTCCTTCTCCTTCTACTTCTTCTTCTTCGCCTTCTGCTTCTTCTACTTTTGCTTCATCATCATTTTCTTCTTCTTCTTCTTCTTCGGCTTGCTCTTCCGCTTCTTCTTCAGATTCTGCTTTTACTTTTTCTTCTACTTCTTCTTCTTCCTTCCCTTCTATTTACGCTTCTTTAGGTTCTTCTTCTTTTGCTTCTACGTGTTGTACTTCTTCTTCTGCGTCTTCTTCTTCTTCTTCTTCTTCTTCTTCTTCTTCTTCTTCTTCTTCTTCTTCTTCTTCTTGAGATGCCTTCTACCTCTTCTTCTGCTTCTTCTTCTTTTGCTTCTTTTACTTCTTCTTCTGCTTCTTCTTCTGCTTCTTCTTCTTCTTCCTCTTCTTCTTCTACTTCTTCTTCTTCTTTCTGCTTCTTCTTCTTCTTCGGTTTCTTTTTTTTTTTTCTCCTTCTTGATCTTGCTTCTTCTCCTTCTTCTTGTTCTTCCTCTTCTTCATCTTCTTCCTTT
>CM024607.1:17411340-17495704 GCA_014182555.1 Eucalyptus erythrocorys
CAAGTTGGGCTTTTTCAGTATTGGGACGATGCCATTGCTGCTTTCCTGGCAGACAATCTCGTACCACTCGTCCTGGAAACACCCGGTTCCAATCCCGAAGGGGAAGGGAATGGCCACACCCCCACATGTTAGGGTGCAATTGCCCTTCCCCAGAGGAGCAGCTAGTGATGCTTGTTTATGAAGCGAAAGTGATCCTAGAAGCAGAAGAATCCGAAACATTCTTCTGTCCCAGGGTGCTTCCTAAAGCAAAATTGTCAAAGCTTCAGACCCGTCCTGGAGTAAAATATTCTCCACTGAAGTGATTGTTTCGATCAAGTTTGCTCTGATGGAGATCGCGACTTATTGTGTTTCGGTCTCATCTGAGGATATAAGAAAGAGATTCATAGAAAATAATAAAGAAAAAAAAAAAGAATGCATTAGGAAAGAAATCCTAATATCACACTTTCCTTATTTAATTAGAATTTATCTTGGAAGATTATTCACATGACATATATACTGAGACGCGTTTTTGGTCTTTGGGGAAGTCCCTGCCTATTGGTCAATAAAAGTTCAAATCTTACCGTCCGAGATTTGACCCTTGAAAGTTGGCTGCATATTATTTATTCCTTCTAGCCGCCCAGTGAAGGGATTTTTACGTGCAGCACGGTGGGTTTGGTTCGTGCGACTCCTCGAACGTGGTTTGTGAAGGTAGGAGTGTATATCCAATTGAGACGTTTATTCTTCCGTGAGACTAAACGCCATGGGTTTGAGTGTTATATGTGAGGGAAACAATCGATTATAATTATGTAATTATACGATCATTAGTAAATTATTTATTACTGGCTCTTCCCGTGAAATAAATACTAACACCCAAGCTAATCTATCTAAATTTATGGTGTTCCTTATTGATCATTATATATTTCTCTGGTGATTTTGTATTTAATTAATTGCAAGATCTATCGGCACTTTGCATTATTGTACAACAAAAACAATTTGAATATATTTTCTTTTCTTCTTCTTCTTCTTCTTATTCTTCTTCTGCTTCTGCTTCTGCTTCTTCTTCTTTTGCTTCTTCTTCTACTTCTTCTTCTACTTTTGCTTCTTCTGCTTCTTCTTCTTTTTCATCTTCTTCTTCTTATACTTCTTCTTCTTCTTCTTCTTCATCTACTTTTGCTTCTTCTTCTTCTTCTTCTTCTTGTGCTTCTTCTTCTTCTGCTTCTTCTGCTTCTTCTTCTTCTTCTTCTTCTTCTTCATCATCTCCTTTTGCTCCTTCTTCTGCTTCCTTTTCTTCTGCTTCTTCTTCTTCTTCTACTTCTGCTTCTTTCTTAAACTTCGTGAGCTTGGGTGATAGCCATAACAATTGAAGCAAGGTTAGTGCCCCTAGGCCTGCTCCAATACCTGGTTCATCACAGTGGTAGGAGTATAACCAAAAGCAAGCATCAAGCATATTTGCTTTTGTTTGAAGAGCTGACATGCTAATCTGATACTGGAGAGATTTAACCTAGATGCCTTCTGAATATTTCTCCATTTCATCAAATAGAAAGCTTATGTGATTGGTGCAAAATTAGTCTCCTTATGAAAAACTTAGCATATAACAAAACAGCCATCTCATCAGTCGAGCAGCAGCCAGAAAATAAAACACAGGTATTGGTTGATTGAAATTATGCTATTCATGCCCCGGGGGCATCAAGGGTAAAAAGGAAAAAACCTGGTATTGAGTTTGACGTATTATATGTGTCGATGAGTCTATCAAGTTGAATAGTATGAACTAATTAGGCTACAATTTTAACCAAACATATGTGCCCAAGTCAAATAGAAAAACTGGATTCCGAAGAGCTGTATGGAAACATCTACCATCCCATCCACCGTAAATGCATCATGCTATATGCTTGTTCTAAATTGTGGATTTTGGATTTTATCACTTAAGACTAAATCTTGCATTTATAGGAAGCGACATTCGGGAATATCTGGATGTAGAAAAGATCATTTGTCCTTGTTCATAACTCATGACGTAATGTATAAATCTGCTTACCCACGAGGTTAAACTTGATTTTCTCGCTTTCTTCTACACAATCAGAGTGACTCCGTCGGTTCACACACTTTCCGTCAGGGCACCGATTGGTCGAATCTTGGCGTTCATCAACATTTGAACATAAGATGACAATCAAAATTAGTAGGGCTTTGTCTCTTTATTGGGTGTTAGGATTGCATGAAAAGCTAATTCAACCTCCAAAGAGCTACTTCTTATTTGTATTGTTTCCACACTACGTTTTCAATGATTGGTGTGATAAAATGCAACCTATTTGGCCTTGGTATCCATCTTTAATATAGAGGTTCCCAGTGAAGCCATTGTGGCAAAGAGCAATGCAAAAATGACATCTCCGTCCGATGTGCTAAATCGAAACTGAATGTGCTGCAGTTATAGGGATTACCGGAGATGAAGTTTCGTTCGTAAACCTCTGTTCCTGAGGAATTAGCTATCCCCCATTCTAGCACTGCTGCAGCTTGGCCTCAACTCATTGAAGTCCATAGCTGAAGGTATAAACTGCGACCTATCTCCAAAGAAGGCATAATTGCATCCATTGTCTCCTGCTGTTTTTTCCTCAGCCTGGAAAGTGACGGTGAAATGTTGAAGATTCGTGGGAATTGTGGTTTGGCAGCATCCATCGCTGCCCGAACAAGTCTTCCTAACAACGTGTAAGTTATCGTGTGATTGGAGGATGGAATTATTGCAAAGATCACATCAATCACAAGGGTTCTCCTTGGGGTGAGCATTCTTTGCTGCGCCAGCCTCGACCATTCAATTTGCTTATTACTTACAGATGCCTAAAAGATGTATCCTGGGTATGGGTGTCAAAATGGGTCATTGACCCATTTATAGACCCATTTATAGCTAAATGGGTTGTTAATGGGTCAAGCTTACACCCATAATGGGTTTTAAAAGTTAAAAGGCTGAAATAAATGGGTCATAAATGGGTCTGAGAGCAGACCAATTTATGACCCACTTATCAACCCACTAAAATGAACCCATTTACTCTCCCTCTTGACCTTTTTGTTTTCTCGCTTACCTCGATCGTACTGCAAGGAGGCGGAGGCCTCCTGGACCGCCGAGGAGGTCGACCTCTCCCAGGACCTCCGCCACTGGGACGGCCTCACTGCCGACGAGCGCCACTTCGTCACACACGTGCTCGCCTTCTTCGCCGCCTCCAACGGCATCGTCCTCGAGAACCTCGCCGTCCTTCGCGTCGATGCGGAGGGCCTCGCTCAAACCCAACCGCTCCACATTCCCCTGCGCCATCAAGTCGTGCTCTGCCTTGCTCGACCTCTTCTCCGGAAAAAAGGCCCACCAGCAGGCTTTGAAATTTGGGTACGAGCCTGACCTTTTCATTTCGTCGGCTCTTATTGATATGTACTCGAAATGCGGCGACTTGGGGGATGCAAGAAAGGTGTTTGATGTAATTCCTCAGAAAAATGTCGTCTCTTGGACATCGATGATCGCTGGGTATGTTCAGAATGATGAGGGGTGCGAAGCGCTGTCTCTTTTCAAAGAGTTTTTGGTCGAGGAGAGAGAGCGTGGAGGAGATTCGGAGGTTTTTGTCGATTCTGTGGCCATGACTTCAGTGCTGTCAGCTTGTTCTCATGCTTCCAATGAGGTAACTACCAAAGGGGTTCATGGGATTGTTGTCAAAAGAGGTTTTTATGGTGTTTTGGGGGTCGACAATGCTTTGATGGATGCGTATGCAAAGTGTGGCAAGGCAGCACCCACGTGTTCAAGATGGACGAGGACTTTTAGATGCTCCCCTCGCGCTGCGGCGCGATATACCGGATACTTGTCTCACAATTTTTTTATATTCAAAAAATAAAAATAATTTCTTTAAAAAAATCAGTCACTTGGCCAATTGGAAAAATAATACTAGAAAAAATAAAAAAAGTTATATTCAAAAAATAAAAATAATTAAAAAATTATTTAAAAATAAAATAAAATTCGATTTTTAAAATAATTATTTTAAAAATTATAAAAATTGCCTATTAAATTTGTGTTGTATAAAATTATTTTAGCAATACCATTTTTTAAATATATATATCTATATATAATAATAAATTAAATTTAGTTAAATGGGTCGGGTATGGGTCGGATCGGGTATGGGTCAAAATTTTTGCATTGCAATAAACGGGTCATAAACGGGTTAAATGGGTCGATTTGGGTCGGACCATTTATGACCCGACCCAAACCCGACCCGACCCACCCGTTTAACGGGTCTAATCCTGGGCACAAGTCAGTTTGGACATCCGCTGCATTTGTATTGATTATGGTAAAAGTGATTTCAGCACATTTAAAAAGAAAATTACTTCTCACTGATATGATTTGTGCACACGATCAACTATTTATGTCATGCAATCGGTTTGCCTAGTACTACTCCATCTCTTCTGTCTATGCGATTTCCGGTCAAAATTAGCTAAAATGATTCAATTGGCAAGAAACGAAAATGTTTAGGACTCAATTAACAAAATTAAAAGATTTAGAATTGAATTAGCAAAAGTGTAATAGATTTAGAACCTTTTAGACAATTTTCCCTTTTATTCTCAATATGCATATTCCACAAATCTACATCATTCCAATCAAATTTGTTGGTTTTCACCTCTACTTCTTCCAAATACTGTGTAAGTTATTGTGTGATTGGAGGATGGAAATACTAAGAGCGTTGGACTGACTTGATCTTGGTTGTGGTCTCTACCGCATCTCCTTATTCTATAGTGAAATCTTATGTTGCTCTCCTCGTAGAATGCATCACATTGACAGAATTACGGATTTGTGATGTCCGATTTATTTTATTGTTTTGTTTATTATTGCGTTCACTCGCTTGTTTTCGCAACAACTATGAGTCCAATTAGGCTAAGTTGAAGCATATCTATGGCAACAAAAGAAGTAGAGGTGAAAACCAACAAATTTGATTGGAATGATGTAGATTTGTGGAATATGCATATTGAGAATAAAAGGAAAAATTGTCTAAAAGGTTCTAAATCTATTACACTTTTGCCAGTTCAATTCTAAATCTTTTAATTTTACCAATTGAGTCCTAAACATTATTGCTTCTTGCCAATTGAATCATTTCAGCTAATTTTGACTGGAAATCGCATAGACATAAGAGATGGAGTAGTACTAGGCAAACCCATCACATGACATAAATAGTTGATCATGTGCACAAATCATATCAGTGAGAAGTAATTTTCTTTTTAAATGTGCTGAAATCACTTTTACCATAATCAATGCAAATGCAGCGGATGTCCAAACTGACTTGTGCCCAGGATACATCTTTTAGGCATCTGTAAGTAATAAGCAAATTGAATGGTCGAGGCTGGTGCAGCAAAGAATGCTCACCCCCAGGAGAACCCTTGTGATCGATGTGATCTTTGCAATAATTCCATCCACAGCAAGTATTCATGGATCACAACATGAAGCGAAATCGCCACATCACGCTCCAGCTACGTCATTGCAATTTGCAGAGTATTTCCTAGCTAATTACAGCACCTTAATAAATTTGTGATAGCTATGATTTAACCGTTCATTGATCCCGAACACCAAAATAAACTCATAACCAATAGATAATTAACCAAATCCGATTTCCATTCGGAGAAGTTTTCCTCCCTCCTTTCTTTTCTTTCTTCTGCTTTGCAAAGTAGCATGACCCATAAGAGGCAAAACAGTTAATCACTATGTCTCACTAGGCAAGAGTGGCTGCACGTCCGAAAATTTAATGAGATCCACACCAATATTTGACTTGCTAGAAGGAAAAGCAGCAGCATAAGATTCCATTGCCTCACAGTCCTCTTGATTTTGCTAAATGCTTGGAGGATTTTGAAGCTTCCTTATCCCCTCCAACTCCATTGCCACTTCTTTCATTCAAGGTTAGCAACTAATTCTATCTCTTCCTTCATATCTTCTTTTAAAGCTCGAGCATCAACAATGTCAAACAAACGATTCTTCTCCATTGAAATTATGAAATAGGTTGCAAGGCTTCTTTCTTCTTGTTCCCTTAGTGACAGATTGGCTTTTGTCCCATCAACTATACAACCGATGCAACTCCAAAGCTATACACATCACTTTTGTTTGTAAATTGGCTTGATTGGAAATACCTGAGATTTAGGTGTTGATACTTAAATTTTACCATTTTTTGAGAACTTTATCGCGTAGAAAATTGTGAATTAATTTTTAACACCTAATTATCATGACTAGTATTAATTATTAAAAGTTTTAAAATTTTATTTTTTAAAACAATATTAAAAAATTAATTAATTAAAAAGAGTAAAGTAAATAATTTTCATTAAAATTCATCACGCATATATATTAGAGATATTTTCATTGTTAGCATTAATTATTAAAATTTCCAAAAAATTCCAAAAAAATTCGAAAATTTATTACTGAAAAAAGGAAATTAGAAAAAAGCAGATCGGGCTAGGCTGGCCAAGCCCTTTCTTTTCTCCTTTCCCCTTTGTCTCTCTTCGCTTGGGCCCAAGCCTAGCCTCCTTCTTACTACCCCCACACGGCCCATCTTCCTTTTGTTTTGGCCCGGCCCGAGCGTGGCTCTTCTTCTACTTCACTTATGTCCGCTTGGACCATGGCTCGAAGACGGAAAGGACGATGTAAGCGACGAAGCACAGGGAGAACAAGGTGAGTGACCGCGGGGGAATCTCCATCGATCAAGGGCAAGCTGGCCAAAGGCAGCTGGCACGCCACATCCCATGCACGTCGTTATGTAAAAGGAGGGGCTTGGTTTTTGCTTGCAAGGGCCAAGGGAGAGCAATTGGTAAGACTGAGAGAGAGAGAGAGAGAGAGAGAGAGAGAGAGAGAGAGAGAGAGAGAAGCAACTAAGGGTGAGCATGGTCCGGGTTGGGCCAGTCTACCCCTAACCCTAGGACCAACCCGCACAGTGCTGATCCTCAATTTTTGAAATCGAGAACCGATCCTATTGAGCTTGGGACCGAGGACCGGACGGACTCCTGAGTCGGTCCAGTTCCAGGGTCAACCAAGACCAATCGATAATTTATTTATTTCCTTTTTGTACTCTCTGAAAAAGCAACTTATGATCGAACCGACCTAATGAGTTTAGTTCGGTTCCAACGTCAACTCGGGACCAATTGATAATTTTTTATTTCATGTTTTGTACTCCTTGAAAAGACAATCGAGGACCGGACCAACCCAATAAGTTTAGTAATGAGCGAGATCAACTAAGAGGAGGCGAGCGACGAGCGTCAAGCGGGATGAGTGTCAAGCCTTGAGCAAGGAGGAACAAGCCAAGTGAGCTTCAAGCGGCGAGCAGCAAGAGTGACCCAAAGCAAGTGAAGCGAGTGTAAAGTGGCGAATGGAGAAATTGTTTCTTTCGATTTTGGCAAATTGAAGACTAAGAGGACAAATAAGACAAAAAAGAAAAAGTATTAGAGGAGGATGCCGTGAGAAGCTATTTATGCCATTTTGAATGTTGTGAGGACTCCTCACAAAAACATTTTCTTCTTTTATAAATTATGACTATTGACGCTGTAAAATACATTAAAAGATATGAGTTATTAAAAAATAATGTAAAATTACTTAAACTCCTCACTAAAGAGCGAGTTAATGTTGTTGACGCCGTTTATTTTAGAGTTTTCTATATAAAAAATTATACATAATATATTAAATATAAATATATATAAAATCATGGTTGGTTCGAATTGGACCAACCTAAACTCCTAGGATTGAGGACTAACCTGCACAATGCTGGTCCAAGAATCTCAGGACCAAGGACGGACCCGATCTCCTTGAGAACCGAACTAGGACTAGCGGGGTTGGGCCGCTCTAAGGTTGGTCGAGGATTGATCCTAGACCGATGCTCACCCCTAGAAGCAACTGTGTTCTCAAGGCTCTTGGGAGAGCAAGAGGGAAAAAACTAGAGAAGCTTGGAAAAGGAGAGGTCCAAGTGAGCGAGAACAGAGAGTGAGCAGAGGGGTGATCTATGGTGGGGGGTCTCTCTTCAACGTGTCTCTCTCTCTCTCTCTCTCTCTCTCTCTCTCTCTCTCTCTCTCTCTCTCTGGGTGAATTGCCATCAATGGTGCAGAAGCGAAAGCTCGCTCAGCGGACGTACCGTCACCTCCTCCGTTCTCCACATCGCTGCTAATCTTTGTCGCTGCCACCACGCCTAGCTCACCCCATTCACCGATGAAACTGAGTCATGTCAGATGGCCGTAAATCGGAGAGAGACCAGCGTGCCCGATGAGGATGACATGCTGGAAGACGAAATGAATGATCTCGAGGATGAAGCTTTTGATTCCAAATCAAAATCAGACGCGGGACAAAAGGAAGATGTGAAGTTGCCCGAAGCTAAGGAAAATGTCGCATATGACAGGGACGGCATTCTGGATAAGCTCGAAGACACCGGCTGGCCACAGGATGTGCCCTAGGTACGTAGGCTCTCCGTAGATATCGATAGCCAACAAGAGCAAGAGGTTAACATGAACGATGACCTCCCACAGGAGCTCTCTCTCTACATGTAGGCGCTCAAGGGGACGAGGGAAGCCTTTGGGAAACTCCAATCGATGGGACTTCCCTTTCTCAGGCCTTCAGACTATCGCACCGAGATGGTGAAGACCGGTTCTCCCATGGAGAAGGTGAAGGTCAGGCTTTTGGCTAGGAAGAGGGAAGAAATGAGGCTCTTTTCTTTTCCCAGAGTTAAAGTCTGCTTCTTTCACTCATTCTTTCTCGGGTTCTCACATTTTCTCGAAATCAGAATCAAGGCTGATTTGACTTTTTCCTCTCTCAGGGATTTTAATGATTGTCTATTTTCTGAAGTTCATCAATTCTGCTATGATTCAAGTTCAAATCAACACAGCTCCGGTAATCTCTTTGCAGCATCAATCATCATCATTCAAGCTCGGTTACCTTCAATTTGTGGCTGTCTAGCAAAAAAACCAGAGTTAAGTCTCCTGTGTTTTTCTATGGCTTTTGATTTTGGTTCGATCCACAATGCTGAACTCTCGGTTTACTTCTCGTGTTCTCAGAAATTTCGTTTTCTACTCTGGAGTTCATCTTCATGGACGTGTTCATAGCCTCCTCTGACCAAACTGAAGATTACGACAATGGATTAAAGCCAAGTGATTCGCTTCCTTCCTTTGGTTTCAATTAGCACAGATTCCACATTGATTTTGTGTGGCCGTTGTAGAACAGCAGCTCCATCACCAATAAAAATCGAACAAATCTGTAGGTTAGTAAATATGACTTAAACTTCATCAAACATGCTTGATTGTTGCTGAGGTTTGTTTGATATGTACCTAGTGTGATTAAGACTTGTGTTAGACCTTGCCGATATTCGAAGGTGCTCACTGCTTGTGATGCTCGCGATCTGGTTGAAATGTACTTTAGCATGTCCCACCTTAATCTTGGAGCATCGTGATTGTAATGTTCGGAGGCGTTGGTCTAGTGAGAAGGTGGTGGTAAATGATGGTGAGGTTTTGTTCAGTGCTAGAGATGGCTGTCCATAAGCGGCGCTTTCTTTTGTTGAGGGTACAGCTGTGACATCCAAAAATTCTAGTGCTGTTTTCTATTAAATTGAGTGGGCATTTTATTTACACGTCTATAGGATTGTTCTCAGAGCTGATCACTCTTGAGATAACTAGACTAGCTGGGTAAGCCATTAAAGACTTTTAAGGTAATAGACTTGAGAATTCGACCAGGAATTGGCTTTTCGACCGTGTTCATCTTTAGAGGTCATTGCAGCACAGTTAAAAATCGAATTGAAGTCAAAGATAGGTTGGTTTGATTGAGATGCGTGGCCAATCGTGGGTGACTCCACTAAATTGGAAAATTCTCGTCGGCCAACACTAATTTGATTTTTCTATCGTTTTGGTACCCTGTGTCTCAATTGAGCCCTCCAGATTTTCACAACAATCGAGAGTCGCCAATGTGTCGAGTGGGTTCATTGTGGCTCAAAGAAAATCGACCACGAGTCAATTATCTCGAAAAGTTCTGAAAACTACCCGGTAGTTTAGGTCACGCTAAAAGCGCGCCGGAATGAAATTAACCGCCAATTTGAGTCAGATTTCAGAAATTAAAAGTTCTGTGGTGTCACGAGCTATTTATGGAACATCGGCTCGCCTCGGAAGATTTTTCGGAGGTCCCAAGATTTTTACGGAAATTGGGTTTGGACGTCGCAGAATTTGACAAAATTCAGATTGGCTAGATTGATGGGAAATTGGACTTCCAGGCCGAGCCATTGTGTGTCGAGGACTTATAGAAAATCAATTGGGGTTTTTCTATGTCGAAATTGGACCTCAATTTGGGAAATTGAGCAAGGAATTGGAATTAAATTTAGTGAAATTCGGAATTGTACATGGGCAGCAAATTTTTGGCTTCAATTAAAATTAGTTGTGGAAATTAATTTAGTGTATTTGTTGGAAAGTAATTGGGAGACAAAGCATTGAATGGAGAAGATGAGGATTGAAGAGATGGGGCACCCTTGGACTGAATTTCACGTGCACTTTCCCCCTCCATTCCTATCTGTTTTTGTGCGCACCTTCGGCTTTGGTTCTCACGGCAGCTGCGTGCGTGTATTCCTGAGTTTTTGGCTGCCCATCTCGCACACCAACGGAGCAGAGAAATCGCAGAAACAAGAGCAGCTCACGCCCCCCTTTTTCCTTCGGTCTCTCCTCCCCTTTAGCCACCACCTGCCATCTCCTGGGGTTGCTTCGAGCTTCAATCAACAAGGAGCACCTTGGGCTCCTCAAGTTGACCAAGAGGCTCTGTCGCGTGGCCACATGGCAGCACCAGGTGCTTCTTCGGTCCACTAGCGTCGCTGAAGGCCAGGAGAAGAAACCGAAGAAGCCACCGCCCCTGCAGCTCCATCCCTGTGGCCGCATGTCTTCGATTTCCCCATCCAGCTGCCCACGCGTCCACGAGTCCATTGAAGACTACTGAAGGGAAACCGAAAAAGCCCCACCGCATGAGCTCTCTCTCTCTCTCACTCTCTCTGCCAATCCCCCGAAGCAAAATCAACGCTCGAAGCTGCGTCTTCCCCTTGCTACTGCAAGACGTCCAACGAAGGCACTGTGTGAAGAACCACCGCTTCAGCCAGTCAACCGTGTCCTCCTCACGGCTTGTTGACCCTTGCAGCTTCTCCATGTGCCACGTTGGTGCCCATGAAGACCTCGAGCTGCTTCCTCGTCCAGTGTAGTCCGTGAAGACCGAAGCTGCCCCAAGTTCCTTAACTCTTTTCCTCAACCGAATTGGTTGAGCAACCCATGTCAGTCCACTCGATCAGCCTACATTGCAGCCCTTGTGCTCAGCAATTTGGTCCATCAAGCAGTCTGTAATTGGACATCTTGAAGTCCAGTCCAATTGAGTTTCAAGCCCAGCATTCAGCCCATCATTAATTGAATTTGAAGCTCAGCAGTTTTAGTCTTTCAGGCCCAACAAAGACAGGCTCAACTCAGTGTTTTCAAGCCCAAGAGATCAGCCCAAGATTTAATCTCAGTTGGGCTGAGGTTAGTTAAGCCAAGGTTGAGGCCCGGTCCAAGCCTGGGAGTGGCGTCGCAAGCCCGTTTTCGGCCGCCGTTGCGTGATCGTCGTTTAGTGCAAGTGAGTTTTACTCACTAAAGCTTTCTTAGTGATCTAATTATGCCTAAGGTTGGTTAGATTTATTTAATTGCAATTAGGTGGTTAGATTAAATTACAATACTTAAATTAGAGACTCGTTAGTGCTTGTTAGTTAAATCGAAGGTGCGATTAGCAAGTGGACTTGTCCTATTAATTATTGAATGCTTCTTGGGATTTTTCCCGTCCCTTATTGGGTGTCAATTTAATAATTCGGGCCTAAAATGAATTTTTAGGATTTAATTACTAATTTTTGAAATTAATTTAATTAATTAATTATTTCCCGAAATCTCAATAAGGATGGCCAGGGACCAGAATTTTATGCTGATGATGGTGGCGCAGACCATTTATTTAATTGAGCTTTATATTGTGCTAAATTGAATTTATTGTGTTTATTTATTTAATTATCGAAATTAATTATTTAATAATTTATTTTCTGGAAATTCAACCGGGATGGCCGGTGATCAGAATTTCGTGCCATTTGTCATGGCGCAGTCCATTTATTTAATTGAGCTTCAATTTGTGTGGAATTGATTTAATTATGAAATTTTAGGATTTATTCCTATTGAATTGATTGTTAATTATTTAATTGAGAAACTGTTGGATATTGGTTGTCGGTATTGGAAGTAAGTTGGTAATCACTTGAAAGAAGATACGTGGCTTGGTGAATTGGGATATCACCCGGAGAATCCACATGAGTTCGGTGGTTGAAACTGTCACCTTGGCTAAAAGGTAGCCTTAGAGGATGCACGTGACTCAGTGACAGAGCTTTGAATCTGAGAAAGGTCGGGTGGGACCTTAAAGCCATTGAATCTGAGAAAGGTAGGGTCGGACCTTAAAGCCATTGAATCTGAGAAAGGTCGGGTGGGACCATAAAACCATTGAATCTGAGAAAGGTCAGATGGGACCTTAAAGCCATTGAATCTCGGAAAGGTCGGGTGGGACCATAAAGCCATTGAATCTCAGAAAGGTCGGGTGGGATCGTAAAGCCATTGAATCTCGGTAACTGAGTATGGCATCGTAAAAAGGGCACTTGGGCTTGGTGACTTGATGCATCACTTTGGAGAATGCACGTGGGCCCAGAGACTTAAGTGTGGCAACATAAAGAGACACGTGGACTCGGTGATTTGATGCATCACTTTGGCAATCTAGTGCCTAAGAGAATGCACGTGTGCTCGACATCTTGGTACGCATTGTGGGAATTGCTTAGTCTGTTGGATCTGAAATTGACTAGATCGATTGATCATTGTTTTGATCAGATTATCGTGATTTGATTGATTGATTGGGAATGACCGTGAGTGGTCTTGTTGGCGTGTAATCGACTAAGTTGGTTTGATCGATGCTTCGATCTGTGATGTGATTTCTTGGGTGCCTATTTGATATGTGCTAACATGCAGGTGGAATCTGAGGCCAAGGTAAGTCCTCTGACTCATGTTGTGCTTAGGCAGTCCTAAGGTGTATTAGTTTACTAATCGGGTCTTAGGGGGTAGAACTTGCTGAGACATAGTCTCATCCCGGTTGTGAGATTATATTTCAGGCCCCTAGATTTCCCCAAGGTTGGCCGGCATTTGAAGTTGAGGATGAGCGAGAAGAAGGAGATGAAGAGTTTGAAGAAAATGAGCTTAGTGGTGAAAGATCTGAGGAGGACTGGGATGATGATCCCGAGCATGGTCCTATCCTCTTTGTGAACCCTGTATTTGTGAAGTTGTGAATTTCAATAAATAAAATTGTGGCCTTCTTTTCTATCCCATTGTTTTATTGTCTGGGGATTTTTAAATACTTCCGCATGTGCATATATAAATGAAAGGGTCGGCGATACATAGTCCTGGGATATCGCATTTTAAAATCGACCAAAGGTAAAGGATGTGCACGTGCCTGAGGATCGGGGCGTGACAATAGCCCTTTACTTCCGAACAAGCAAGTCCGATTTGGAGCCCCAAATCCAAAGGAAGGATCTGTTGAAGTTAGTCCTGCTTCAAATGTCCTAAGATCTGGAAAAAGTGTACTCATACCTCTCCCGCATCAAGTCGACGTATTTATGCTATGGGGAATGGGGAGGATGAAGAGAACTAAGGAAGAAAGAAGTTCTTTATGTTGTAGAAATGAGGGCTGAAGCTGGATTTAGATGACTTTGGGCTCATGTGAGCTTAGAGTGTTGTGGGTTCTAGTTGGGTTTGTAATAACCCAGGCCCCACTGTATAATATTGTCCGCTTTGGATGGGATTGCATGAAGCCATTTCCCCCCTCACGGCTTTAAAACGTGTTATACAAGTTAGAGGGACCCAAGCTGTTATAAACTAGCCCAGGACTTCCTCCCTAGGTGATGTGGGACAGGGACTCCTTCCTTGCGCACGTCTGGGGACTGAGGCGCGGACATACCGCCATCCCTTCTCCCCGCGCACCACCGCTCGGGCTGTCACACTCTCCCCTTCTTGGGAGCACAGCGCCCTCGCTGTGGCCCTACACGTGGTCGGGAGTCGGCTTTGATACCATTTGTAACGACCCGAGCCCCACTATATAATATTGTCCGCTTTGGATGGGATTGCACGAAGCCATTTCCCCCTCACGGCTTTAAAACGCGTTATACGGTTAGAGGGACCCAAGCTATTATAAACTAGCCCAGACTTCCTCCCTAG
The DNA here is from genome assembly GCA_014182555.1 of Eucalyptus erythrocorys. NCBI lineage: Eukaryota > Viridiplantae > Streptophyta > Magnoliopsida > Myrtales > Myrtaceae > Eucalyptus > Eucalyptus erythrocorys. The sequence goes on from CM024607.1 coordinate 17,425,573, forward strand.
GCGATGTGGGACAGGGACTCCTTCCTTGCGCACGTCCGGGACTCGAGGCGTGGACGCACCACCATCCCTCCTCCCCGTGCACCGCCGCTCGGGCTGTCACAGGGTTAGATGGGCTTGTTAGATTAGCTTCAGCCTGAACTTGATCCGTTGGGATTGGGCTTAGTTCAATACCGAAGGAATTGGGCTTAATTGTATATGTTGGGCCCAATTCGTTTTTTAATCGATTAAAGTCTTTGAATGTGCTTTACGACCAAAAAAAAAAAAAGAATTTTTAAATGTGTAAAGCCCATTCGTATCCTTGAGCCTAGATTGGTGTGACCTACGGCAGCTTATTTGCGGGCTGGGTTACAAGTCCCGAGCCGAGCCTATTTTTTTGGAATAAAATTTCTATTACAAAAATAAAATAAAAAGTTAATTACAAAATTTTTAAAAATTTAGAAATTCATGCCATTAAGAAAATGCACAAAAAATTTCAAAAATTAGAATTCCTCAAATAGCTTTAAAATGGTTTTTGGATAATCTTCTCTTAAAAGTGGGACCCTTTTTGATTTAAAATTGTGCTTAAAGTTGATCAAGCCCTTAGGATTTGATTGTCCTTTGAGACAAATACTCTTGATTGCACACTTTTTGACATGATGATTATGGCTTCCCTTTAACTTAGTTAGGATTGACATTTATTTATCTCTCAGTGTTAGATGATTGTTTTCCCTTGCAATTCACTTAATGCTTCATTTGGTTGCTAATTGTTATTTTAAAGATTGTGCACTTGCATAATCATTTCATATATTAGTAAATAGGTCTAAAATCAATCTAAATTGCTTGAAAAAATCTTTTTGAAATGAATAAAATTAGATATCAAAATAGCATTAATTGTTTAATTGATGTAATTGAGTCATCGACCCTAAATTTTCTAATTGTGTAGAAAGTGAAGAATGCTCAATGCTTCACTTGGTTTCTAGCTGATTCCAATAAGCTAGTGGTGACTTATTTTTAGAAAATTCTCATAGCATGTATATTCGAACATTTGACATCGTGTGAGATATGGGCTAAGGAGAGAGAACGCACATCTAAATGATGGGCCTTAGGCCCATTCTTCATGCAATACCCCTAAAGGTACTTTCCTCCCTACCAAAGGGTAGCCAAAAGTCCCTTGCACCAATGTGGTTACATAAGTTTGATCGAGGGAAATGGACTTAGAAGTACCAAAATTTTCCATTTTCACCTGATATTTCTCATCCAAGAGGATATTGGTGGACTTGATGTCTCGATGACAGATGGAAATGGAGGCTATTGAATGCAAGTAGAATAAGGCTCTAGCAATTTTAGTTGCAATTCATAGACGTGTGTCTCATGATACATGAAACTCTTCATTTGGATCATGTAGATATTGATATAGTCCCATTTGGTATAAACTCATACACTAAAAGCGAGACTTCTGTCATGCCCCAAACCTCTATGGCCACGCGACAACTTGTGCCCATCAAACCTTTACTTATCTTTTGGTCATTCAATTGCGACGTCCCAAAAGCATTGCCGACCCAATTCGCGATAACATTTAAAATGCACGAGCGAAAATGTAAACAAATCTCCAACCATCAATCAACATGGATGGTTGAGAACATAATCATATTTATATAAAAAGCATCATAAGTCAACATTTCATACACAATGTGAGTTCGAAGATTAAACAACTAGCTTTACATATCCGACATGTCTAACAGCTTCACCACGACCTCTTATAAAAAGGAGTTGAGGGTGGTCCAAAAGTGCTAACAACCCTGCAACTACCTAAGCTCCTATAGCCTCTGGGATCCATGGCTTCGACTCAATGATTAGATTGAGATCGAGCTTGGGGTCAGACACCTCCCCATCGGGAACGTTCCCTTCCTTGCCTGTCGACTAATGCCTCCAACAGAGCCTCCGACACTCAATTGACCATTGAAGCTACGGATGGAACCATGACTCTCGCTGCCCACCCAAAAGTATCAGGCCACGAATCGGTGTGGTAAGAGATTAGGCAAACCCTCATTGATCCAAATGGTCATGACGTAACACATATAGTGCGCGTTGGCCCCTCTCGCAATCGAGTACTCTATCACCTCCTAACTATGCTCAATGGGGAGGCCAAAACCAATATGTTGGAACGGCTCAGCCATTCTTATGGTCTGTAAACATTTCAACAAATAAATATGAGATAAACTCATTGAGTAAATTTTCTAGACTTCACGTAGGGAAGTCATTCATCTCGAAAGTGCCCTAAACATGCAATTAATTATCGATGGCAAAACATAACCACGCTCTTCTTGCTTTTCTCTCACTATCCTCATAACAACAAATTTATTAATTAAAGCCATCAATATAAACATATAAACAATTCCATAATATATATTTCATGCTCTCAAGCCAAACATACGAATGTGCATTATGATCTAAGTCATACGGTCATGCCATGCAATAATCCAAGCCCAATCACATACGAATCTCATGCACTTCTCATACACATTTGTCCAAATTATTATGGCTACTCAAGACCCAAGTCAACCCAAAGGTTTACAATTATCCGGTGTAACCGGGCATCGTCTCGCTCCATCGAGTACAACATCTCATTGACTTGGAGACATTCCTTGTAAGAAATTTCGTTTCGAAATCCATCCGCAAATGGCATCCCATTGACTTTGGGGCATCCAAACTTAATCAAATATCGTCCCGCGTATAATGCCTCAGGACGGGTTCACACTCCGCGTAAAATGCATAAGAGTCTTAAGTGATTAGACAAGCATACCATCACACATCCCATTTCTTATCTTTCTCATTTACTCATATGATACTCTTGCGATACTTATGCGATATGCAACTTCACTTGTCATATGCCATCATTTCATGCATGCGCATTACATTATATAACATACATATGCGCCATTCACTTCTTAAATTCATGGCATATGATCCAAATATCACATTCAATCACTAATCCACATGGCACATAACCCAAATATCATATTTAACCACTACTCCACATGACACATAACTCAAATATCATGTTTAACCACTAATCCACATGGCACATAATAGCATATCATCATATTACGACATAATGGAATCATATATTAAATTTACTCATAATAACGTGTTAACGTGTTGCCCTAAATGAGATAACCTATCATTGGACACTCAATAACCTATCTAAGTTCAACAATAGCTTATCACGTCAACAAATCATTATATAACCACTCATAAGTCCTAAACTACTCCATAAATACAACGAAAGCTCTAATCAAAGGCTAGAAAGCCACTCATTAACTACTCGGGCTTCGAAACACGTCGAGAGAAAGGACAATAAGATCGAATTGGCCACTGAGGGCTACTGTTCGCTCATCCACCGCATGTGAGGGAGATGGATGATGACTAGTCGCGGCTCCGGTGGCAACTCAACGGCGGTCTGACGATGGTTTGACATTGGTACAACCTCCGGGCTTCACGAGGGGTTAGATCGAAGAAGAAATGAGCGAGAGGGAGCTCCAGTGAGGGTTGCACAGCACCAAACAACCCTTGAGGTGGCCGGTCGATTAGCTTGGTCCACGTTTTGGTGGAGCAAAAGGGTGGTCCTACTTTTGGGAGTTCAACAGGCTGTTACTAGTGAGGAAAACAAGTGGAACAAGTGGTGAACAAGCTTGCAAGGAGAGAAAACGAAGGTGTGGGCATTCGGTGGTGGTGAGGGAAAAGAGATTGAGGTCTTCCAACCAAACAAGTGAAGAAATGAGGGAATTAGGGAGGGAGGGAGGGAGGGGGAGGGAGGGAGGGAGGAGAGAGAGAGAGAGAGAGAGAGAGAGAGAGAGAGAGAGAGAGAGAGAGAGAGAGAGACTAGTGACCTTGGGGGAAAGAGAGGAGAGAGAGTGAAGTCTTGTCTCCATTGATGCCCTATCACTTTCCCTTGGTTCATGTTCATCAAGCTTGCCCAAAATAAAAGCAAGATTTAGCATTAATGGAGGTGGATTGCACTCAAGTGGCTTGATTGGACAAGATTAGGTCAAGTAGGCTCCAAACTCCTCCTTTGCCACCCACTCCATGCATGGCCGCCCCTTCCATAACCAATTTCCATCTTTGCCCTTTCATCTTTAGGCCAATGGAAGGGCACTTCGATCCTTTCACCAGAATCTCGCATTATTCATGCACTATTCATATCCTTTCGTGCATTTAATGCTAAGATTGTGTCAAAAGAGGCTTGATGGGCTTGAGGGGGCCATGGGCCTCCCTTGGCCACCCATCCCTTGGGCATGTGGACCTTGGGCCACCCTCTTGGGCTCGGGCCCACTAGGTCCTGTCCATGACCCATTTCCACTTTTCTGCACTCATATGGTTTTGCCGATGAATAATCTAGTTTTTACTCCCAAATGGCCTTTTCCGATATCCTCGTGGTCTATCTATTCTCAAGACAATCTCATCCAACGATCGCTTGCCGAAATAATTTCGTTCTGAAAAATCGGGTCGAAACGAGGATATCACAACTTCCGTCTCCAAGAAACACCCCCAATAACTTAACCACATTCCTATGGTTGATCTGTGAGAGAATGAGGACTTTATTTATGAATTGTTCAATTTTTCCCTTGTCTATCACCTTCAATTTCTTGATGGCCACTATTTTTCCATTTGTTAACATCCCCTTGTATACAATACCTTGTCCACCTTGTCCGAGTATCCTATCATCATTGAAATTGTCAGTGGCCATCTCTAAATCCATGGAGTTGAACAGTATGCTTTTCTCGAAATTGCCTTTTGATGGAGATGGTTCACATTTCAACCAAAGGCCACCATTGCCTTTGGAGTACTTCTCTTTGTGCATGAGTTGTTTTCTCTCCTTGATGTATTTGTACAACCTCCATGAGAAAAGACACGAAGTAGTGCCCCAAGCCCAGCCCCCAAGACCCACATGGCAAAAGTTTGAGGGTGTAAAAGTGTCGAAAATGTCCTCTACTTGTCAAGACTCTGATGGCACTTATAATCAAGAATTTAAGTGGCTCTGATTGAAAGGAAAACATCTGGAAGTTATTAACCTGGCTCTCCTTTCATGTGAATTTATATTAACAACCATGAAAAGTTCATTTGTCTCTAGGAATTTTGGAAACCATTGATGAAAGTGAAAATTTTCTTTTAATAATATTTCCATTCAAATATGACGAGTATAAGTAAGAATCTTTGATATCTTTTGATAGATATGGAGTGACCACACTAGAAAAGTTCTAATTTTTCCCTATCTATAAAAAATAATTATTATTGTGCAGAGAAAGTTTTGAGGTTGTTTCAATAGATACTATTGATTGAAACTTACATATAATCATCAATAAGCTAATGGACAATCATGTTAGAGCAAAGGGTAAGGCAAAACTATACTCAAAGCCATGTAGCGGTCCAACACTTTAGGTTAAAAGATCTACCTACCAATAAGAGTAGCTGTCTTTTCTACCAACCACGCAGTCATATCCACCCAGTTTGTTCACACAAGTCCTGGGGCACATTTTTGGATCTTCGCATTATCTCCTTGAGTAAAATTGGCGAGACTATTAGGTCCCATTTCCTCAAAAGTAGTTAAATCCAAATCTACATATATATATATATATATATATCATATATATATCATGCTTGTAACAAAAGGACTGTCTTGTTCTCCTTTGTTTCCGGTAAATTATTATTATCATAATTCATTTAGTTTTGTTTGAAAGTACATTTACTTTGTATAATCTTGGCCGGATAAACAAGAAAGAGGGCAGATAAGCATGTGTGTGATCACTAAACGGTGTGAATGCCTTCTTTTCAAAGAAAAATATGGGAATGAACGTGCCAGTTCTCTATATGGTGCCCTTAAACACAGAATGGGATAGAATGAAGTATGTTACCTTGGCATTCTCCAATTAAATAGAAATTAGCACCATCTTCCCTTCCGCAATAGCACTGTGTAAATGACATTTCACTTCCATACCAATACAGGTCGTAAAGGTCATATGTGTTACAAGTGAAGGGCTTCATATTACTCAATCTGGATATTGCATTATCTTGCCAAATAAGCACAAGTGCATCCTTGGTATTGTTTGGAATCCCCCATTCCAACACCACTGGAACTGTGTCATTCAATCTCAAACCATATAAATTTAGACCACAATAACCATGATCCATCTGCTAGGAAAGCGTAATTGCGCCCTTGATGTCCACCTTCTTCCTTGAAATCTACACAAATACCCTAAAGGTTAAAGAGCAGCGTAGTGTAGCAGAATCCATCCCTCCCGGAGCAAGCACTACACTAGCTAGTTTTGGTGTTGGTTCCAGCATAGGTTGACCTGCAACCGACAACAATTGATTCTATACTATTCACTATCACGAGGGTGTTGCAACCGATTGATGTAAAGACGTTCAGTGTCTTCGAGAAGACAAATTTACTTCCTTTGAAGTTCATTGGCACACCAAGTCCTTCGCCCTCGCAGCTTGCATTTGAATAAATTAATGGAAGACTGACGGCAATCATGCCATTCATGAATGTCCGAATAGAGGGGAGTGATATGTTGAGAACTCACAATTTAATCTTGTTTAGTATGGGCAACCGTGTTGTTTTCTGGCGGCTGAACTCGTACCAGTCCTCCAAGAAACACCCCGCTCCTATTCCAGAGGGGAAGGGAATGGTGATGCTCCCACATCTTTCAGAATAGTTAGGCCTTGCAAGTCCCGGTGCTCTTGATGCTTATATTATGAGGGAAACCAGAAGCACGAGAATTCGAAACACCGAGCTTGATATGATTTTTACGTCTAGGATGTGCATGGACCTAAAGGTATGGAGAAAGGGATATGGACTAAAGTCTCTTAATATTGTTATTTATGTGGAAGAGGGGAAGAATTCTGATGCACCGTAAGCATAATTTTATTCCAGCTCTGCTACTTCCCAGTATCTCTGACGATGCTTCCTTGAGGATAGAAATTTCAAAGCTTGACACGTAGAGGACACCGCTTTAAGTAGCCAAGTGTGACTTTTCCAAATTGTCAGGGAGATGGTTTTGTCATGATCTTTCTCATGAGAAAGACACGGAGAGTTACCGAGCTAGATGAGGTTTCGGGATGGCCCCTGTTAAGCACATTTTAAGTAATACATCTATTCCTTTCCTTATTGACTTAAATTGTTTCATGTACGCATCGGTTCGTTTTTAATTTATCCTAGGACCAAAAATGTATGAAACTTTCCTCTTCTACGCTAGATTAAACAGTCTTTGCTTATTGTCACAAGATATCGCTTTTCATTGCCAATCTCCTTTGCTTAGTATTTACTAGGTTGGTCGCTTACGGTTCCTGATTCAACATGAGCATGGTCTTTCTGTAAATTCTGAATATTAGTCTGAGTTTAGCTCTGTTTAGGTTATTCATTAAATCACTTTCTGAGTTTAACCTCATTTAGAGGCCTTTCCCGATGAATGAGTGAGCAGTTGGGCATTGAGTAAATTAAGGGAAATTATTGCTAATCATCCCCATCCGTGCTTCCAGGGGAAGTGCAATGCCGAGCAATTGTAATCCAATCTTATTTATATATAGTGTTGCGATAGGGCGAGCGATCGAACAATAATATAGACGGAAAAAAAAAATAAATCAAACACAGATTTACGTGGTTCGGTTGTAAAGACATACGTCCACGGAGAGAGCAGCAATGAATTTCACTATAGATCAAACGATACAAGGAGATTGCACACTCGAGTCACTCAAACACTCTCTCGGTGTTTCCCAAGCCCCAATTACACCCAAAAACGCACACAGTGTTTAGCCCCAAAATTCCTCACGAAATAATCTCTCAATCTCACGAAGGAATTACACGCAAATCTTACCACAAGATTTGATTGGCTTGAACACTAAATCTTCTTGAATGTAATTCACGAACAAGAATGACAAAGAAAATCCCTCACAAGCACTCGACGACGAGACGGCGCTTCAAGACCAATTCTTCATGATCAACGGTGGAACACCAAGCACTCACGTAGCGCTTCAAGATAATTTGTGATCCGCACCTACCACCCACGGCCACAGGTCTATATATATATATGAGTGAGCCAACTTCTCATAGGATTATGTTTCCTATTTTAAACGATTTTATCCAAAGTATATCTCTGTATATTTTAAACAAGGGTTAATACCTTGAAAAATCCCAAACTGGTACACTTGTGAGAAATTTACCCCAAACTATTTTTTTGACCACGAAAAACCCCACACTGGTATACCCGTGACAAATTTACCTCGACTAACTATAAAAAAACCCTAAACTGGTATATTTATGACAAATTTACCCAAAACTAATTTATTCGACCACAAAAAACCCCAAACTGGTAAATTTGTGACTAATATACCCCCTGCTAAATTAGATTAATACCACAAAAAAATCACAAAAATTGTAAACTGTGACAAATAGAGTGTAAAATCCCAAATTGGTATACCGGTCAATTGCCACGTGTCATTTAACTTTATAATTTAACAAGAAAATTTAACTAAAACTAACATATGATAAATTTGTCACAAATGTACCAGCTTAGGGTAAATTTGTCAAAGGTATACAAGTTTGGGGTTTTTGGTGGTCAAAAAAATAGTTTGGGGTAAATTTGTCACAGGTGTACCAGTTTGGGATTTTTCAGGGTATTAACCTTTTAAACAAAATCCAAATCCAAGTCGAAGTTGGACTTTCCTATTTCAGACGTCCGCAACATATCCAATTCGGAATATTTCGAATTTCACATTAGACTCAAACTCAAGACATATTTTAACATATAAGATTCGTGTCTCCATCATTTAGCCACTCTTTTGGGAATTTCCCGATATTTTTTGAGATTTTTTGCACAAAAAAAAAAAAAAAAAAAAACTTAAGAAATCCACATAATGAGATTCAAAGATATTTTCTTTTTTTCCATTGAAATGTCTCCTTTCAGAAAGGCTCCAAGTCATTTTCAGAATGGAGTTTGAAGACACGTTTTTTGGTGCCACATTAGGACAAGGCCTGAAAGGTAGTGAGAAATGGGGATATTTCGAAAACTATAGCTTACGTAGTAAGAATAATCTGAAAGTTAAAGGCAATTGCATCACACAGGTAATCTTTGACCGGCAGTTGAGGCATTGAGGCCATTGCGGTTGTGGGATCGGCGAAGGGTCCAAAGTAAATTGCTTTCCAGAGTCAAAATATTCACTGAGACCAGCAGAACTCTGTGCTTTGACTTCGGAACCTGATCTCCGGAAATCAATCTGATTGAAAGATGTAAATCGGTTTGTTAAACTGAATCTAAGAAATCGCAATGTCTCTTTTTTATTTGCATTAGAGTTCATCTCAAAGGAAATAATCATGTGATATACATACAAAGACATGAATTTGGTCTCGCGAAATCTTTGTTTCTTTCAATGTGCCACAAGTGTTTGGCAAAGAAAAGAGCAATAAATCCAATTTTCAACTTTGACAGCTAAGATTGGACTTTTTCAAAGGCCTACGATGCACATCTCCCGTGATCTATGATAGAGATAAATTACGAAAGTGTAATCAAATCTTAAAAATTTTTAAAAAGTATAATTAAATCTTAAAACTCATTAAATTCCTATAATGAAGTTCCTATGTTAATTTCGTTCAATTTAATTAATAAAAATGTTAAGGTGGTCGTTTTTTATTACTTTCTTAACACATACATCTTCCACTAAGTGCCACATAAAAAAACTTGAAAAATTTTAAAAAGAAAAATAAGACATAAAAATTTAAAAAAGGAACAAAATTTTTCTTGATTGTGTTGAAGTCACTTTTACCAAGATGAATAAATGCAACATATGACCATATTGACTTGGGCCCATGGTACATCTTATGAATTTTTGCAAATAAGAAGCTAATTGAATGGTGAAAGCGGGCTTAACAAAAATGCTTGTCCGCAGGAGTACCAATGACTGATGTAATTTCTGCAATAATCATATTGACAGCAGGTAATTTATACATCTCAGATGAAAGAAAAAACACTGCATCATGCTTGTGCAAGATGATTGCAGTTTGCAAAGTATTTCCAAATTGGCACATCCACTAAATGATGACACCTAGCTAATTACAGAATCTGAGTAAATTTGGGATAGTATAGCTTAACAATTGATCGATCACAAACGTCGAGAATAACTTCATAACCAATGGGTAACTAACTAGTCCTATTAGTGAATGAATGAGTTTTCCTCCATTCTTTATTTTCTCTTTCTTTTAGTTTGAAGACTGATTTCCATGACAAACATAGTAATATGACCCATAAGAGTAAGAGGCAAAACAAATCTTCACCACGACTCACTAGGCAAGAGGGGCTGAACATCCGAAATTGTAATGACATCATTTGACTTGTTAGATGGAAAAGCAGCATTACAGAACTCCCACTTGCTTTCTTTTTACTCTTGTTTAATCGAAAATATCTCACATTTTTTGAACAAGTTCGAGTTTTTCTCCCTAAGAAGCGACAATGTCTTCGAGGAAGTCATCGAGAATAGCAAGCAGGGAACCATAACGTATGGCTGAGGGTCCTACTCACTTCAACTTAACTAAGGAGGATGATTCTCCTCATCAGCAGCAGCCGAGTCAGCAGCAACATACTCAACAGGGTCAGTCTCCTTCACAGACTCAACCACAACAAGAAGCAGTGGAAGAAATTGAACCAGTAAGAACAGTGAGACCCAATGTTGCTTTCTCTCTTTACTCCAAGATGAAACAAGGAGGAACACCAATGTCTGTGATTGATAAATTTATGAAAGAATAAGGTTTCAATAATGAAACTTTATTTCTGCGTGATATGGAAAAGTTAGGCATTGTGCCTAAGGGATCAGCTGAAAAGGCCTTTGCTAACTTTCCAAGTGACCCAAGGTTTGGGACCGCTAATCAACCTCAAAGTCAAGATAACGATGAGTGGATGTTTTCTCACTTGCAACCTAGAATAGGTGTGGTTGCTTATGCTGTGTGATGGAACAAACTTTTTTTGTTCCAAAGAGCACAAGAAGGTTTACTCAAAACAGTTGAAAAGAGGGGTGACGAACCCTAAAAGTGTTGACTTCGATTTCCTCGACTTCGTGCAAGTGATTTTGCTAGAAAAATTTGCACGTTTCAGTTGGAACGTTTTTGCTCTGAATCAACAATCGGATATCCTGAATTTTCTGCTTATTTCTTTTCAAATCTATCTTTTTAGATGCGAATAGATTCTCTTTCACTATCAAGGATAAGGAGTATCTGGTGGATGTAGACACTCTTGCTATTTGATTGGTGTGGATTCTGTAACGACCCGGGCCCCACTGTATAATATTGTCCTCTTTGGATGGGATTGCACGAAGCCATTTCCCTCCCTCACGGCTTTAAAACGCGTCATACAGGTTAAGAAGGGCCCAAGCCATTATATACTGGCCCAAGACTTCCTCCCTAGACGATGTGGGACAAGGACTCCTTCCTTGCGCACGTCCGGGGACGAGGCGCGCGACGCACCGCCATCCCTCCTCCCCGCGCACCGCCGCTCGGGCCATCACACTCTCCCCTCCTTGGGAGGACAGCGCCCTCGCTGTGGCCCCACACGCGGTCGGGAGTCGGCTCTGATACCATTTGTAACAACCCGGGCCCCACTGTATAATATTGTCCGCTTTGGATGGGATTGCACGAAGCCATTTCCCTCCCTCAAGGCTTTGTTTTCAGCGCAGCGGAAGTGTACGTGAAACGCATCATACAGGTTAAGAGGGGCCCAAGCCATTATATACTGGCCCAAGACTTCCTCCCTAGGCGATGTGGGACAAGGACTCCTTCCTTGCGCACGTCCGGGGACTGAGGCGCGGACGCACCGCCATCCCTCCTCCCCGCGCACCGCCGTTCAGGCCGTCACAGATTCCAACCAATTAATGTGTCTGTGGCTTATGCTACATTTGAGCTGGTACAAGACAGATGTGTAGAGGGCAAAATGTGGAATCCTAAATTTCATAACGATCCTTAGATACACGGTGGTCCAAGATTAAATGATGAGAGTATTGTCGGATTATGATATTGGCGTTATATACGAACATTAGATTGTATCATCGTTGGACAAGTGCATTACGTTTATCAATGATCCGATTGTCATATAAGTTATAGTCTCATCGGAGATTCTTTCATGCGAGACCAAGACTCATTCCAAATGATTTCCGGACCTACCAACTCGGGTACTCTAATGGAGAAACATCCGAGGATCGGCCATTGGAAGCTGCCCGTTTACTTATAGGCAGCTAACAAAAGAGAATTCGATGATGCATGAGGATTGTTCAAAAGCATGTGGGCGGATGTGAAGAAATATAATCCCAAACGTGCGATGACCATGACTAACAGATAGAAGTACCACTGGAGGATGCCAATAGTGTCCTGTACAGACATTACCTTATAATCACCATCGGACCAATGGATCACATATGGGAATGATCTAATCGTCGAATGAAATTATAGTCTCGACAAGAACTTTCCTATGTACCATTACTGGCGAGATCGAGATTTGCTCCATGAGAAGAATAGACAAGATATTTGGCCGTCTAGTCGTGTGCCCTATGAATTGGACCTCCCTTGATTATTGCTGCAACATCACACGGCCATGTAAGTAGACTACACTTAATTCACGCATAAGCGGAGACTAGGGCTAATAATTAGAGAAGATATTGGGCCGTGTAATTAGAGTAATGAGTAGCAAAACCACCGGCCCAAAGCCACTCCATATTGTCGACGCTTGAGTCAACAATTGAAGAGAAATGCTAACCGAAACATGGCCAGCAATGGCCACATTGCTCCCAGAGTGGTGGCCAACGCATGAAGGAGGTGAAGCATGGTGGACACGTCCATTCCAGCTGGCAAACTCCGTTGTAGCCACCGAAAATTTTACATGCAAGCCATCATTAGCCTAATAGATTTTTGAGGGAAGGATTTGCTCGGTTTTGAAGGTGAAGAGAGAGATAGCCGAGCAAAACAAAAAGAGAAAGAGAGAGGGCTCGCGAGAAGGGGGTGAACAGCGAGAGGGAGAGGAGGTCAGCCCCGCCATGAGCACGCTGCTGCCACCGTCGACACCGCTGATCCCTGTCACCGATTGAGCTGCGTCCAAAGTCCCAAGTCTTTGTTTTTGGTTGCCGAGCAAGCTAGGTGTTGAGGCAAGTGAAAGTTCATTGATTTATGTTTTGCTTACTGTAATTATCCAGTGACGTGCTGGTACATGAGAGGAAATGTAGGATTTGGAGCTGCATGTTGATTTTAGATGAATGAGATGAAGCTAGACTAAGAAACTGAGCAAAAACAGAGTATGTTCTATGGATTTCAGTTTTTGAATTGAAATAAGAACTCAAGGATCTAGCTATGGTGGATTTTTGGAAGTGAAGAGGCTGTAAGATGGTGTAATACACTTGTAAACACTTGGCTGTGGACGTTGGATGCTGAGATTCAAAGAGTAGGAGTAATTCTCTTTAGGACAGTAGACTGTTTTTGCAGAAGACAGTATGACCTTCAGTGATTTCATGAATTTTCTGTATTTATCTAGCCAAAATTTGACTTTGAATCCTCAATGAAAATTTTAGGGCACATCTTCAGGAAAAACATATCAAAAATTTAGAATAAATGAACAAGGTTTGATCAATGAAACAATTTTTCTATGGAAATGCTAAATCTGGAAGTCATTACAGAGCGTTAGCAAGGAATACAGCAATTAATGCTCTCGATACGTGAGGAATTAGACTTGGTGTTCTTCATGAAACATTTTTATTTAGGTCTTATTGATAACATGTCAAAATTTGAGGATAAATGGACAAGATTTAGTTGTTGAAACGAATTTTGTTCGGTAGGTACTGAATCTGGAATTTACTGCAGAATTTTGAAGGAAACAGCAAACTGTTACTCTTTATACACTATGAATTTGACTTAGTGCCCTTCACAAAATTTCTTTATTTTGGTCTCATCTGTAACATATCAAAATTTTAGAATTTTCTGAGTTTATTTGGAAATTATTCCGGAATTTTTACCAGAACTGTGTATTTTAATGATCAAGCTGTTTTGTTTCGAATTTGCACAAATTGTCCCAAAGGTGAATATATCTTGATTTGTTATGTGACATGATGATACTGGCATTGGCATATTATGCAATATTGACATTTGATGAAGGATTCTTGGGACATCTTGTCATTGCATTTAAAAAGTATTTTTGGAAACTAAGATGTTAATTGTTGCCGTTGAACCCTCAGGTCAACGATGCCCCGGGAGTCAGGATGCCCAAAGGATTGAATGAGTCGATGCCTTGTGGATGCCCGGTGGCCTGTAGTGGCTGAATGCCGGAGGTTTTTCCTCGGGAGCTTCGGGATGCCCGGTTGTATGCTAGTCGATACGTAAATCCAGAGGCCGGAATAACCATCCTCATGGTGAGCCTCGGAGGGTTTTCCTTGTGATGCCAGGTGGGGTACGAGATGCCTGGAGACGTGATATGCTCCAGCCCAGTGGCCCTAAGTGGTTGAATGCCGGAGGCTTTCGCAATGCCAGGGTGGATGCGAATGCCCGAAGGGATGCAAACATTGGTCCTCCAGGGGATGAAACCTTTTGAATAATAAAATGGATGATTTTACTAAGTGTGTGTGTGGTCTTTGTCGCGACCAATTTTTCAGGTGAACCACTTAGAGTTTTGTTAATGGATTGTTAAGCCTAGACTTAACTCGGGCTCTCCTAAGCCCATACCAATTTGCTACTTAGGTTTGAATTCTTAACATGCAAATAATTTTCAATTGGAAATCGCCACTAATCTATTTTTGGTGGGTCAATTAGCAATCCAAGTAAAGTAATGGGAGATTTACTTTACTTCTACGAACCAGAGATTGTAAGTTCGGGGATTTGATTACGCTAGATCTCTTTAACGCTCTTGCGGTACCTTTCTCTTTTTATTTTTGAAAAAATATTTGGCAAGTAACTTAAATTGATTTTAATTATCCTCCTAACATGTGAGGTGATTATGCGGGTACGCAAACCACTAATTTAACACCCATATAAAACAGTAAATAAATTGCCAAAACTTACCCCATAGTAACGAAAGCATCTGCGTTGTTAGATCAGAATTTACATCATCGACCCTAGATATGATTTCTAATTAACATGCAATTTCTCATTTTTTGATTTCACTTTATTTAATGGGATCTTAATCTATATGCAATGCATGCTAATAATCTAATATGACATAGCAACATGACTTAAATTATATGACATGGCAATATGATTTAAACTATATAACATGACCTAAATGCAATAATTAAATGCAATCTAAATGACCTAATTTTATTAATGGGTAATTTCTAATTAAATGGGCCTAAAAAAACTAAATGACATGCATTTGATATTTTTATTCCTAAATGACATGTTCATGACACTTTTTATTTTTTCTTTTTCCTAGAAATTGCAATTTATCCTAAAAATGGAAGTAACTTATCCTAAGACATTGTTGGATTTTTTTATGAAATTCGAAATTAGGTAAATGCGAAAATTATCTAACTAGGTTAAGATCCCATTTAATTTATATTAGGAATTAGGTTGAGCCAAATCCTAATTTAAATTAAAATATTATCTTAACTTAGCAATCTCTAACCTAGGATGCAATCTATCTAAAAATTAATTTAAACTTAAAATGAAACATGCGATTTTATCCTAATATGCAATGACGTACAAAATATGCCCTAATTCTACATGACATATGCATGATGATTTTTGTTGTTTTTTTATTAATTTTGAATTAAAAATTGTCCAATAATTAAACTTGCAAAAAAAAAAAAAAAAAAAAACTAACATCCTAAATGAATGCATCTTTTTTGGATTTTTATTTAAGGAATTCGAAATAAATAAATTTCCTATTCTAGACATGCAAAATAACCTAAAACAAGTAATATCTTAACATGCATATAATCTAACTCAAATATATTTTTTTTCGATTTTTTCCTTTACGGGAGCAATCAAATGAAGGCATCAAGAACAACACGGCACCAAATCAAGCAAGATATCATCCATGTCCATTTAATTTTGGAAAATAAATTGATGAATCGTATCTCGCGCATGAGATCAGATTGGCCAATTTTTTAAATAAAATCACAAATCGTATCTCGAGCGTGAGATCGGATTGGTGATTTTTCCGTACAATTGCAGGTCGTATTTCGAGCGTGAAATCGGACCGTCAATCATATGTACGTTGCGAAATTAGGAAGATTTCCCAATTTAAAATGCTACTTGAGATTACGAATAGGACTATATATCATGAACTTTGACCATGTGTATCGAAATATTTCAAATAAGAAAACGAAATATTCGGAAATAAATTTTTACCTAATCCGAATATTGGCTTCCAAACTCGGATCCTCGCGACTCGGCGTGATGGTTCTAAGCCCGGTGGCTTGCGGTGGCGATTCGCTGGAGACAGGGTAACTCGCGACCTGTCGTCGCAAGTCACGGACCGCGAGATGAGCTCACGGTTCACGAGAAAATCGTCACATGACTTGAGTTCTCGGATGATGGTGCACAGCTTGCTCGTGGTAATGCTTGGAGGAACACCAACGTAGAACTTGGTAAAGGACGCCTTATCTCCTCTCTTGCAAGTGGTGGTCAATAGTCATGGTGTCCTTTGATTCGGCCTCAACTGAGAACAACATATTCCACCAGGTGCTGTTCCACGTGCCTCTCTTCTCTCCACTGCTCAATGTTGACCAAAAGTCTACGAAGATCTGCTGGAGCAATTATTGAACACTTGGACTTCTTGATGATTGCCGTGGGATTGGTAGCCCTAGCCACACGAGGAGCAACGACAATGTCATGGGCTCAACAAGAAGGAAGCAACGAGCCGACGTAGATCTCGTAGCCTTCTGGAGATATCACGACAAGGCCACCTTGTTGTCGGGAGGTAGGCACGGCAATGGATCAACAGCTCATCGCCGTGGAGATTGGCAGTAATAAGCCCCGCTCGAGGTGCTTCGTGGAGCTTGTTGGACTTGCATTGCAGGAACTAATTCAAATATTGACTCTCCAAATTTGAAGTCGACAACAGATACGGGAATCACAGTGGCGAATCACGGTGGATGATCGGCGATGAGTGAGTCACGGTGTGCTTGCAGTGCTGTCCCGATGGAGTTCGTCACGAGCGGTTGCGGTGGATGACAGCGAGCTGTTGTTAGCGCTGGGAGGACACTCGGGTGCCAAGCAAAAACAAAAAAAAAAATCCGGCGTCATGGAAGGGCTCCCAATAGCACTTTGGCTTGGTGTTGTCTATTCTTTCACATCAAACCAAACCAAACCAATGGAAAGCTTCAAAAGCGCTCGTGGAATGTCGGAAACGCTGCAAGAAATAGAGACCTGCACGACGACAACTGCGACGTGAAGTTGGACCAGCGAACAGCAAAAGCAGCAGCATCCGCAAGTGCTGAAACGCCGTGGACAGCCAACAGGTCACGGTGGAATTTTTTTCCCCTTCGTGAATCTCCCCTCTTTTGTCTCTTCGTGTCTACGTGGGCTTTGGAATTGTGGGTTTGCCGGCCTCCAAGTGGTGATGGTCAGATCATGGAATAATTGATGTGACCATCCATGATCATGAGGAGTTGTAAAAATAATATAGTGGAGTACATGATTTGCTCGAAGACAAAAAAAGGCAAAAACGTGAATGTGATGAGGGGAGGAGAGAAATATTGAAAAAAATCTGAATTGACGCCGCGCTTCTCTCTCAATCTCTCACGCTTTCTTATCTTTATTCTGTCAAGAGCTCTCTTAGAATTGTGGCCATGTATTCAATGTGTGGCCTCCCCGAACCCTATGGTTTTTTTTTTTTTTTATAGGCCGCGAATTAAGGTTTTTAATCTTTCCAAATCGGTATCCATAAAAATTCTTTTTTGCCAAATGTAATATTCATTTTGCTGAACGCAATATTCGTTTCTCCACTTGCCCTATCCGAAAGATTCCACCATATCTTGGAAAATTTCAAATTCTTATTTTCACAAGATAATATCCGACCATTAAAAAAAAAAAAAAAAAACGGGCTGGGCCAATTTGTTCACTTCATGGGCTTAGTCTGGCCTACTAAGTTTAAAATCAGAACCACTAATTCAAACCCATTTGCCACCGGTCTAATGCACGAAAATGTAAATTAAAAATAAATGCACCTAAATCTATATGCTATGCAATTGATATTTTTTCAGGGATAAAATTAACCCTTACTTTTTTATGCAATAAATAAATGATTGGACCGCTAAAATTTTGGTGTCAACAGCTGCCCCTCTTTGAAGGTGAGCTCGTAGAGGTTGCCTTCAAAGACAAATTGAGACCTAAATTTTGATCATGCACATGCAATGAATGATTTGATTTTTTCTGTTGGAAAATTAATTCCATTTTTAGTATGCAATTTATATGATGCATGGAAATGCTAATGCAAATGCATGATGCGAAAGGAAATAACGTACCTATAATTGCTTACCCATCAGTGCTGTAGAGCATCTTGAGGTACATGATAAATACCCATTTGCTTCACAAGTACCCAACTCTCACTCAGGTTCCTTGAAAAGCCTAACAGGTAATAAATTGAAACATCGAGACTAAGTAGAACATTCACATCCAAAGTGAAATGTTCAAATCAAGACATCTAGGTGCAGACTGAGATGTCAAGAGTTTTGGACTTGAAATACCTAGATCTGGACTAAGGTCTAACGAGAAAGATTAGAAACATTCACATCCAGAGTGAGATGTTTAAATCGAGACATCCAAATCCAGGCGGAGATGTCAAGAGTTTTGGACTCGAAATACCTAGATACAGACTAAGGTATAACGAGAAAGATTAAAAACATTCACATCCAGAGTGAAATGTTTAAATCGAGACATCCAGATCCAGACTAAGATGTCAAGAGTTTTGGACTCGAAATACCTAGATCTAGACTAAGGTATAATGAGAAAGATGAAAGGTTTAAATCAAGACACCCAGATCCAGATTGAGATGTCAAGAGTTTTGGACTCGAAATACTTAGATCCAGACTAAGGTATAACGAGAAAGATGAAAAACATTCACATTCAGAGTTAAATGTTTAAATCAAGACATCCAGATCCAGACTGAGATGTCAAATGATCTTACCTTTAATGAAGATAGTTGGTGTTACATGTCTAGGACTCGTACCATTCTACGGTCGCCCAAAATAGTAACATGGCTTTGCGAAGAGACTGCTTTCCTAGGACCTATACCATTCTACGGTCACCTAGTATGGCAAAAAGGTTTTGTCCAAGACTTGTACCATTCTTCGGTCGCCTAAACATGGATTCATTTTTCAGGACTCGTTCTATTCTATGGTCGCCTGAATAGAGAAATTGCTTTTCCTAGATCCGTTCTATTCTACGATCGCCTGTTAGAGCAATAAGTGTTGTCAAGGACCCATTCTATTCTACGGTCACCTCGACAAAGAAATTTTTTTTTTTTTAAGGACCCGTTCTATTCTACGATTGCCTGAATGGAGAAATTACTTTTCCAGGATCCGTTCTATTCTACGGTCGCCTGTTAAAGCAATAAATGTTGTCTAGGACCCGTTCTATTCTACAATCGCCTAGACTGAAGTTTTGCTTGGCTAGGACCCAAACCATTCTTTGGTCACCCAGTCTTGCGATAGAAATCATCTAACCAGGACCCGAACCATTCTTCGGTCACCTTAATCAGATTGAATATGGAGAAAAATCTTTGGGGACAACTCAATTGAGTGTCAGTATACTTAAAAGGGGAATACCTGAGCAATGACAAATATTCAAGGTATGGATAGAGATATACTTACCTGGTGATATCTCTGATTCTTGAGGATACGTTTTCTGGAATTTAGATATCCTGTGTAGGTCTTTCACCTCTTGGTAGCAAATAAATTTTGGGAACATCAAGGATGCACATTGAATGTTCGTGATGGTTTCTCATCTTCTAATATCATGAGGTATTCTGAAAGGAACCTGAATTTTAGGAGCTCTTAGGCCTGTCAACATGATTAGAGCAAAAACTGATATGCATTCATCAAGGAGGTAGACAATTTGAGCTACTCTAGAATGCACATTTCAAAGTTCAGTGGGTTTTCTTCAATTCAATCAAGGTTTCTGCATAATGACTTTACCATATTTGTATCATCCAAATTTCCTCTGGAGAGAATTGTCGTTCAAGACAATGTTCATGACATGGATTTTCTAAAAATACTGAATGAGAGACTTTCAGTTAGAAAGGACTTTCGCTCACTCTCATTTAGAAGACTATTTTATGAGAATCACTCCATCTCACCATCTTCATATCGACAAGGGTCCAAGTATTCTCGCAAGCGATACGACCTTACTAATCTGAGAGGTCTTTAACATGGACTGTAATGTAGGCTTGGTCAACGACTTAACAAAGGGACTCTTTGAGTCAAGGCTATTGAAAGAACAATTATGTATTCATCTTCGGGTTTACAAGTCAAGAACCCTGCAAAATGAGAAAGAAACAATCTTGCTCGCACTTCTTCGAGCAATGCTTAAAAACATATGAACTCCTATGTTAATTCAAGTGCCCTAATCAGAAGAGACTTTGTAAGGGACGCAACATAGGCTGGGTTCATGGGTTGAGAAATGAAAGGATCATTAGGCTCAAAATGTGTATAAAGGGTGAGAGTTGATGATCATCTTCACATTGTCGCCAATTTTCTTTTTCACCATCAGGGATTGTCTTCATGAAATGCCCCATTGATTGTAAAAACTCAACATATGATTGCTCCATTGGGATTCAATTTTTGCAATTGACAGTCACCTATCTTGACTCTCTTTTTTCTTTTTTTTTCATCTGTGGGCATTGGCCTTGCTTTTACCAGACACACCGCTTTTTATGCCCCCGCTCTTATTCATTTTTCTTCACTTTTTTTCAAGGGCATTGGCCTTGCTTTTACTAGGCATACTGCTTTTTCATGCCCCTTAGTTCTATTATGATTTCAATTCTCACACATAATGCATGCGTCAAGCAATCACACTTTGAATGACACTCAAACCTTCAAGGGTCTTAATCTGCCTTTTACCTTGCCCTAGTGTGGGGATGATCACCAACTGGGTTTAAAGAAATGAAATTGCAGGCTCAAGTGGGCTACGCAAAGGATATAAGTGTATATGATAGTGAAAGAAATGCTCTTCGTCATCCTAGGGCACTTAAATTACCACATGAATTCAATGTAATAGCACGACTCGAAGATTGATGCAAGTGAGAGCAAGAAAAATTCTTTTCATTTTCCTCACCTCATGATGTTGTCTTACCTCCAACTTGCCCCGATGTGGGGTGGTTCTTGACCGAGGTAATTTGAAAAGAATCTCCACGGGTGTATAAGGCTCAAAGGAGTTAAGCAATGGATCGCATATTGTGTTTGGGATGGAGAAATGAATTGCCCCTCATCATTTTGGTCATCGTACCTTTTGCGAGAGAACTCTTTACCTTATGGATATGGAACTTTCTACACTCTTCTCACAAGTGTATATATATGGGACTGTGTATAAGATAAGGCTTACCCTTCATCATCCTAACATGTCTCATTTAGCATTCTTAAACATTGATGTCACTCCATTAAATTGTCTATCTTGACAAATCTCCACATGAAATTGATGAGTTAAATAGGCAAAACTACTATCGAAATTTTCTTTTCAAAAGAGTTCAACAATTTAAGCATGAGAAGCTTTGTGGCCTCAAAACAAATAATTTATTACACTCAAACATGCTCTCATAAGTATGAAAAACATGATTGCAATCATTCATTCAATGAATTATCCCACAAATGAACTGTCTCAGCAATGGGTGTCCTTGGATTGCCCCTATCAAAAGGGAACAAACACACAAATTGATCAATCAAGGATAAAAATCCGATCTTTGATTCAATGAAATTTGGTTTTTGCCCCTGCACAGAACAACGTGCATGAATAGGATATTATGCATCATCAAAGTAAATTCAAATTGCATAACCATTTTGGCTCAGATCGAGATTTTGTCTTAGTCATGTCACTACTAGAATCTATAGTGTCCCAATTCGTCATCCTCAATTTCCTATTGATGTGCAAGGAAATCGCTCAAGATAAGCAAGAGAATAAGTAATGTTTAAGGTCTTCTTCACTCTTGGAAAATGTCATCAAGCTCAACTAGGAAATGGTCCTTTGCCCCCACGTTTATTTTTCCCTTGGATGTATGTTCCCAAATCAACAGGTCCACTATCACTGGAAATTAACGCGTTATTTTCAAATGCCTCTTTGTTATGCTCTGAGACATGAAGTAAATGAGTTAGGAAAACAGACAAAGGTAACCTAATGCATGCTTTTGGAAATGGGTTTAAAAATGATTTTTTTTTTCTTTTTTTAGGAGGAAGCATGAAGGAGCCCAGTCCTCAGAATTTCTCCATGAATAATATTTTCTCTTCATTGTTGGATATCGTTACCGAGCTGGTTTGATATACCCCATCATGTCCTCAAAACAAAACTTGTAATTTTATTTATATCTGTCAATCAAATTACATTTATTAGAATGAAAAATGTGATTTTCAAGCAAACTAAATTAAAACAAATCCCTAAAAATTCCCACGCATGTGAAGGTGCAACTGAACATGCCCCTAATTAAGTAAGAAAAGCAAACTACTTAGGACCATGAATCATATGTGCTTGAATTCTTCACCCTCCTTAGTCTTATGATGCGAACCCTCCAAGTCAGATATTCTTCCCTCTAGATATGTTACTAGTCTCTTTATGATGGCATCAAATTTGGCTACCTTAGGAAAATGAGATGGTTCAAAAAGTCTTCTTGGCTCTCTCCTTGGAGTCGCAATTTCTCATTGAAGATAGATTGTAGCACTTTTGTTTGACGAGATTAACTCTTTTTGATCCGTCATTTTAGCTCTTGATCATGAACGGATAGGTGAGCGGGATCGCTCCATAATCACCTATTTTAAATGAATGAGAACATGTAAGCATGAGGGTAAATAGAAAGTCAATCCATGACAATGATCTAATCGATTTTTCCATCCTTTTTCATTTATTCATGAAAAGTTCGTACAAGAAGGGCATTTCCTAAAAATGGACTAGGAAAATAAAGATAGACACCCTAACAAGACCAAATTTCCTAGACATGAATTGAAAACAAATTCTCTGAAGTTTTTTTGTTATTTTCCAAATGATTCAATGCATGGCAATTTCCTCATTTCATTTCTAATTGAAAAATGAATTAAATCAATTATTGACCTAGATTGCCATGGATGGACCAAAAGTAAATTGCATAGTATAAGGGTAGAAGACTTACTTCACCAAGGAGAATCAATGGCAATCACATAGACATACGCGTGGTAAGTGGCTCGATTTCTAGTCTATAAGGCTTATCAAGACGGAGCCACAAGGATGATCAGACTAGCCACGGGCTTGTGGACTATGTCGGGTCCTCATGACTCCGGCTTGGTCAAAGAGCCGACCCAAGTCGCGGGCGTGCGAACCGAGGTGGGTACTCTTGACACCATGAATGAAATTTCGGGATTGAGATGGACAACTCGTACCGCGAGCATGCGGTCGGAGTGGTATCCATCTCAATACCATCCTAGATGATCCTACGCGGCTCAGGTCCGGCGGCAGGTTGTGTGTGCAGTAGTATAATGCTAAATGCAAAGCATGCACAACAGTTTAAATCACACAACACTTCAATAACTTGAATTTAAAACATTCATACCTAACTCCAGCCTGCAAGACAAAGGTTAGCAATCACTACTCTCCTTATACCTCCTATCTGCAAGAACATTTAACACCTTAAATGTTAGGGACATACCTGGGATCTTCGCTGCCAAGCAAAAACATTTTTCAAATGAAAAGAAAAATTGGCCTAAGTCCACTAAGAGTTTCAACTCAAGTCCCCAGTGAAGTCGCCAAGCTATCGCAACCAATTTTTCGGGTGAACCATCTAGAGTTTTGCTAATGGATTGTTAAGCCTAGACTTAACTCGGGCTCTCCCAAGCCCATACCAATTCGCTACTTAGGTTTGAATTCTTAACATGCAAATAATTTTCAATTGAGAGTCGCCACTAATCTATTTTTGGTGGGTTGATTAGAAACCCAAGTAAAGTAATTGGAAATTTACTTTATTTCTACGAACCAGAGATTGTAAGTTCGGGGACTTAATTACGCTAGATTTCTCTAACGCCCTTTCCGTACCTTTCTCTTTTTATTTTTTAAAAAATGTTTGGCAAGCAGCTTAAATTGATTTTAATTATCCCCCTAACATGTGAAGTGATCATGCGGGTGCACAAACCACTAATTTAACACCCAGATAAAACAGTAAATAAATTGCCAAAACTTATCTCATAGCAACGAAAGCTTCTGCGTTATTAGATCAGAATTTACATCATCAACCCTAGATATGATTTCTAATTAACACGCAATTTCTCCTTTTTTGTTTTCACTTTATTTAATGGGAACTTAATCTATATGCAATGCATGCTAATGATCTAATGTGACATGGCAACATAACCTAAATTACATGACATGGCAATATGATTTAAACTGTATAACATGACCTAAATGCAATAATTAAATGCAATCTAAATGACCTAATTTTATTAACGGGTAATTTCTAATTAAATGGGCCTAAAAAAACTAAATGACATGCATTTGATATTTCTATTCCTAAATGACATGTACATAACACTTTTTATTTTTTCGTTTTCCTAGAAATTGTAATTCATCCTAAAAATGGAAGTAACTTATCCTAAGACATTTTTGGATTTTTTTTATGAAATTCGAAATTAGGTAAATGCGAAAATTATCTAACTAGGTTAAGATCCCATTTAATTTATATTAGGAATTAGGTTGAGCCAAATCCTAATTTAAATTAAAATATTATCTTAACTTAGCAATCTCTAACCTAGGATGCAATCTATCTAAAAATCAATTTAAACTTAAAATGAAACATGAGATTTTACCCTAATATGCAATGACGTACAAAATATGCCCTAATTCTACATGACATACGCATGATGATTTTTTTATTTCGAATTAAAAATTGTCCAATAATTAAACGTGCAAAAAAAAAAAAAACTAACATCCTAAATGTATGCATCTTTTTTGGATTTTTATTTAAGGAATTCGAAATAAATAAATTTCCTATTCTAGACATGCAAAATAACCTAAAACAAGTAATATCTTAATATGCATCTAATCTAACTCAAATATATTTTTTTTTCGGGTTTTTCCTTTATGGGAGCAACCAAATGAAGGCATCAAGAACAACACGGCACCAAATCAAGCAAGATATCATCCATGTCCATTTAATTTTGGGAAATAAATTAACAAATCGTATCTCGCGCATGAGATCGGATTGGCCAATTTTTTAAATAAAATCACGAATCGTATCTCGACGTGAGATCGGATTGGTGATTTTTCCGTACGATTGCGGGTCGTATTTCGAGCGTGAAATCGAACCGTCAATCATATGTACGTTGCGAAATTAGGAAGATTTCCCAATTTAAAATGCTACTTGAGATTATGAATAGGACTATATATCATGAACTTTGACCATGTGTATCGAAATATTTCAAATAAGGAAACGAAATTTTCGAAAATAAAATTTTTACTTAATCCAAATATTGGCTTCCAAACTCGGATCCTCGCGACTTGGCGCGATGGTGCTAAGCCCGGTGGCTCGTGGTGGCGATTCGCTGCAAACAGGGTAACTCGCGGCCCGTCGTTGCAAGTCACGGACCGCGTGATGAGCTCACGGTTCATGAGCAAATCGTCACATGACTTGAGTTCTCGGATGATGGTGCACAGCTTGCTCGTGGTAATGCTTGGAGGAACACCAACGTGAAACTTGGTAGAGGACGCCTTATCTCCTCTCTTGCAAGCGGTGGTCAATAGTCATGGTGTCCTTTGATTCGGCCTCAACTGAGAACAACATATTCCACCAGGTGTTGTTCCACGTGCCTCTCTTCTCTCCACTGCTCAATGTTGACCAAAAGTCTACGAAGATCTACTGGAGCAATTATTGAACACTTGGACTTCTTGACGATTGCCGTGGGATTGGTAGTCCTGGCCACACGAGGAGCAGCGACAATGTCATGGGCTCAACAGGAAGGAAGCAACGAGCCGACGTAGATCTCGTAGCCTTCTGGAGATATCATGACAAGGCCACCTTGTTGTCGGGAGGTAGGCACGGCAATAGATCAGCAGCTCATCGCCGTGGGGATTGGCAGTAATAAGGCCCGCTCAAGGTGCTTCGTGGAGCTTGTTGGACTTGCATTGCAGGAACTAATTCAAATATTGACTCTCCAAATTTGAAGTCGACAACAGATACGGGAATCGCAGTGGTGGATCACGGTGGATGATCGAGGATGAGTGAGTCACGGTGTGCTTGCAATGCTGTCCCGGTGGAGTTCGTCGCGAGTGGTTGCGGTGGATGACAGTGAGCTGTCGTTAGCGCTAGGAGGACACTTGGGTGCCCAGCAAAAACAAAAAAAAAAATCCGGCGTCGTGGAAGGGTTCTCGATAGCACTTTGGCTTGGTGTTGTCTATTCTTTCACATCAAACTAAACCAAACCAATGGAAAGCTTCAAAAGCGCTCGTGGAATGTCGGAAACGCTGCAAGAAATAGAGACCGGCATGGCAACAACTGCGACGTGAAGTTGGACCAGCGAATAGCAAAAGTAGCAGCATCCGCAAGTGCTGAAATGCCGTGGACAGCCAACAGGTCATGGTGGAAATTTTTCCCCTTCATGAATCTCCCCTCTTTTGTCTCTTCATGTCTACGTGGGCTTTGGAATTGTGGGTTTGCCGACCTCCAAGTGGTGATGGTCAGATCATGGAATAATTGATGTGACCATCCATGATCATGAGGAGTTGTAAAAATAATATAGTGGAGTACATGATTTGCTCGAAGACGAAAAAGGCAGAGTCGTGAATGTGACGAGGGGAGGAGAGAAATATTGTAAAAAATCTGAATTGACGCGGCGCTTCTCTCTCAATCTCTCACGCTTTCTTCTCTTTATTCTGTCAAGAGCTCTCTTAGAATTGTGGCCATGTATTCAATGTGTGGCCTCCCCGAACCCTATGTTTTTTTTTATTTATAGGCCGCGAATTAGGGTTTTTAATCTTTCCAAATCGGTATTCACAGAAATTCTTTTTTGCCAAATGTAATATTCATTTTGCCGAACGCAATATTTGTTTCTCCACTTGCCCTATCCGAAAGATTCCACCATATCTTGGAAAATTTCAAATTCTTATTTTCACAAGATAATATCCGATCATTAAAAAAAAAAAAAAAAAAAAAAAAAAGGGCTTGGGCCAATTTGCTCACTTCATGGACTTAGTCCGGCCTACTAAGTTTAAAATTAGAACCACTAATTCAAACCCATTTGCCACCGGTCTAATGCACAAAAATGTAGATTAAAAATAAATGCACCTAAATCTATATGCTATAAAATTGATATTTTTTCAGGGATAAAATTAACCCTTAGTTTTTTATGCAATAAATAAATGATCGGACCGCTAAAATTTAGGTGTCAACAGTCTAGTTATATGACTAAATTGTATGGCATGGAATGGGACATGTGACTACAGTTTGACCCTATGATCGGGACTTAGGTAACTGGACGTTATGCATTTTCATTCTCTTAAAGCTACGTCTTGCTATTGCATTAAAGAATTTCATGATATTGTTACACAATTATCTCCTGATTACTTGTTTTTGTCTATCTTGCATGAATCTAGATATTGATGGTAATGCTTGGTATAGTTTGATGAATCTTTTACTGCTGAGTGGCTGTACTCACCCTATGTGGGGACTAACATTTCAGACTAGATAAGAAGACGACAACGGGTGATCGAGTAGTGTGGAGTGACCACGATGGGGAGAACAACAAAGGAGGAATTTTGGATGTCGACACTGATTGATGGACTTTATGTATATGACTGTTGGAAAAGATGTTGGTCATCTTTTGAAAGTGTAGCCGAGTATAGAAGACGACGGCATTTTGGTGTACCGACTAAAAATGTCCATCAAGTTTATATAAATAAAAGAGTTCAGCTTTAACTTATAAAATGTTTAGTTGGTGTGCATCACTTAATTTTAGGGCGGGGAGTAGTTGGTTTTGCTTCCGCTATATAAACTGCACAAGGACCAATTTAAAAGATATAAACCCCCAGGACTTATGGACCTATTATAATTCTTTGGTATCAAAGTAATAGACTCTTAGGACAAAGTGAAAGGTACTTGTGGTGACCCTAACGGATTGGGGGCCATCTGGGGGTTACCACACAAAATCTCCTACACAAGGATGAATGCCTCTAACATCTTGCTACACAAGATTGTGATAAACTGCATCCACCTAAAATTAACTTCAAGGACCGACGTCTCTCACTCGAAAGCGAAATTGATGTATGCCATCAATGCTGGACTCAAGTTCTCTCTCCCTCACATAATCCTGTTTCATATGTATAGGACAGTTGTGAAAGATAAGGGACGGCTCCCTCATTCATCTCTCATCACTCGCCTCTTCAGGCATTTCAAAATTCACATTCTTGCACCTTTGTGCTTGACCAATTCTGCTCCTATGGTTATTGGCTTCAAAATGGTGACGAAATGGTGACTAAAGGAGCTTAACAAGGTGTTGGAAGGAATGAAAGAGAAGTATCCATCAAAGCTAGTACAAGCCTTTGTTGCTAAAAAGAGGAAGGGAAAGGAGCCCATGGTTGATCCTGTGTCAAAAAGGAGAAAACTCATCTTGTAGGATGAAGAAGTTGAGGACGAGATGACTATTTCAGCTTTCACTCTAAAGAACTTGAAAAGTTCTTTTCGAATTCATGAAATGAGAGTAGAAGAGGAGGAGAGAGAGGCTAGAGAAGATGAAGAAACAGAGAAGGAAGAGAGAGGAGGAGAGAGAGACCAGAGAAGAGGAAGAAACAGAGAAGGAAGAGAGAGGGGTTCAAAGAAGAACAAAGGAGAGAAGAGAATAAGGAAGACAAGAAGGAGAATAAGAAGCTGAAGAAGAACGAGATGATTCTTTTGAGCCTACACTAGCTGTTCCCCTGTCAAGCAATTCAGAGAAAATAGGGAGTGGAGATGCTGGAGTAACAGAGAAGGAAAAACATCATTCTGCTGAAAGAGAACAAGAAGAAGATTTCCCTACTCCACCTGAAGGCATACAAACAGGGGGGGATGCTGGAAAAAGAGGTATATCCTCATCTGTATTCACAAGTGATGTTAGTCGCTCTGCTGCAGATCCAAAAGATGTGTATGCCTCCCATTTTCCTAAAGAATATTTTGAGGCATCATCTCCTAGTCAAGGTGGACGAACTGCTGAAGATCCATCGATTCTCAAGACTCTTGTAACAGGATCAGCTGGACCTAGTGCTACACCTAAACATATAGTAGACTTTCAAGACTGCTGGATATTTTGCTAGACTTGAGGAAACAGCTTTATGGCATGGAGTATGAGATGAAGGATCTCAAGAAGGCTCAAGACCAGCTTATCGCCCTATGAAATCAAGTGCAGAATACTGTAAAGGGTGAAGAGTTAGCGCCGCTGAAGGAAACGCTTGCAAAACTCAAGAAGATTGTCAATTCCATGGGAGAATTTCAACTCGTTCGCCTTCCCAAGCAGCCTTGACCTGACCCAATCTTTTTCAATCTCTTTTATTCTCCACTTTTTGCTATGCGAAAAAGGGGGAGATATGCATGCAAATTTGCCTTTGATGATTTTGTTGCTTTACTTTTTGCATTACTTTTTGGACTTATCTTTTGTTTGGCTTGGACTCTTTGAACTTTTGATTTGGACTTGTGACTTGCTTGATGTGATATTTATTATGGATGGATAATTATCTTGCAGGACTAACATATTTTCTATGGTTGCAGATTTATCCAAGTCCTATTTAATTTATCCTTTATAAAATATCATGTTTTGCTTAAGTGTTGTTTTGCAGGACAAAAAATTTTCAAATCTGCAGGAAAGTTTTGTAACCATAAAAAAGGGGGAGATTGTTGGAGAAAACTCATTTATTATTTTGAAGCTAACAAAACATTTCCATCAGTCTAGTTTGAAGTCTTTCAAACCCAAGTGTTAAAGTCTAAAAACCTCAAGACTCTGTCATCAAAGTCTGAAGACTGACAGACTCAAAGACTTAAAGTCTAGCCTCACTGACAATTCCAGACGAAAAAGGGAAGAACTATGCAAATGGCAGTTTATTTTTGAGGATTCGTTTCGTATGAAGACCTGATGGCTGGATACAACTTCAACTTGATTGATTATTCTTATTGGAATTTACTCTGATTTGAATGATCTTTTGAAAGGCAAGTTAACTTGGAAGATTCTACTTGTAGAAACTCAAGATCCTAATTGTAGGGGTGAACAAGATTGACGGGCACTATTCAATCAACAACTTGAAATCACCTTGATTGATTATGTCCAAGGGGTAGATTGGAAGGATTCCTTTGGAAAGTGCCAACGGTCGTGAAGGCATGAAGGAGTATTTAAGGATGACCCTTTAATTGTTCGGTGGGTGTGTTTGAAAGAAGAATTTCAAAGTTTGAATCTCTGTAGTTCCTTAAATTTTCATTCTGTGAGCTTGAATTGTATACAAAAGAGAGAAGCATATAGCGAGAAGAAACTAGCTAAGACTCTCCACTGAGGAAGTCAAGATCAAGTGCTATATAATCTCTTTGATTCATAGTGAATTCCAGCTAGTGGGCTGTCAGCATGGGAGAGTGGACGTAGGCTTGGTTTAGTCGAATCACTATAAACGTTGTGTTTACTTTCTCTTACCCTTATCTCCTTATCTTAATTGCTGCTTTATTCAATTGCTCTGTAGTTTAATTTAAAGTTGATTACATCCTGAGTTATTATCCAAAGGCAATTAAATTTAACAAGTCTTTCGATAAAATTTTCTTGTTTACACTTATTCAGCCCCCTCTAGGTGTGTTTACTAGCCCTTTCAATAAAAAGAGAATTTGAAACACCGAGTGAGTTCGATATGATTTTCATGTTCCACCTAAACCTATGGAGAAAAGGAACAGGGTTCAAATCCCATAATCCTGTTCATTAAATGAAAGAAGGGAAGAATTTTCGTGTGATGTACTTGCAGATGTATTTTTGGATCATGCATCTATTCATAACTTGAGATATGCTCGAGCTTGATTACTTTAACAAAGTAGAATCCATCATGTTTCTGAAACTGAAATCAAATCGCAGCTCTTCATTGTACTAATTAAAAAATTTTAGGACTTAATTGAATTCTTTAAAATTTTAAAAATTTTATTGTACTTTTGCGACAAGTTTCAAGACTTGTGATGCACTTGTCCAAAACAAATAAGAATTAACCTCCATGTGATTCCTGTATGGAGATAGGATCTTTTAATTCCATGCACTAGACAGACTTTTTTTGTTTTTTTTTTTTTTTTTTGGGGGGTGGAATATGAATGGTTTGAACTTCTTAGGTCTGGTCGAGCTCATGTAAAACCTTCCTCCATGTGATTCCTCTATCTCCATAGGATCTTTTAATTCCATGCACTTTTTTTTTTTTTTGAGTCACAACAATTATAAGAAAGAAAAAACCTCAGAATCAACATAAGGTTGCTAATTATCTAATGGGTATTGGCAATATTTAGAATTTGAAAAATTAGACCTTTAAACGAAGATCCGTATGCATTCATGCCAAGGCATGAGCACCCATACATTGCCACATAGGACGGAAAATATTTCATTTTAAATATGGCTGGGATTATATATATTTATATGTCAAGAGGTGGATTTTGTTGGTTTTCGGCCACTAGTGAGTGGGAGGGGAGCTTTTGGCTGTGACAATTAATTGTGCAGCATACTCGTGAATTATATTCGGAAGAAACTGCGAGTGTTTTGGAAACGTAACAAAGTCTTGTGGTAAGCATTTGTGTCTTCTCTGCTAGATTGTTTTGTGAAAAAATGAATAGGCTAAACACCATAAGTTATTGGCATAATTGGGTCTAAGAAGCATTAGTGTTGTGACTCAAGTGTGATTATAATCTTTATTATATCTCCTTTATCTATTATGGAACCTTGTGCTGCTCTCCTAGTGGAGTTGATTGCATCGACCAAACCACGTAAATATGATGTTCAATTAATTTCCTTAATCCATTTATTGAACCTCTCGATTGCTTGTTTTCACAAAAAATTGGTATAAAAGATAATTAGGCTGAGTTGAAGTAGATTGATGGCTACAAAAGAAGGAAATGTAAAAATTAACAAACTTGATGGGAAGGACTTCGATATTCGAAAATGAATATTAAGGATAATATGTACTGGAGGAATCTGTGCTTACCTTTGTCTAGGGAGAACCAAAGTTGATTAAGCAAGCATATTGGGATTTAATGGATAGACATGCATTGGGTATTACTTGATTGTCATGTTGAACATTGTGGAAGAGAAGACCCTACAAATCTAATGAATGTGTGTGGAACATGTACAAGAAGCCCTCCACAATCAGCAGGGTCTATTCAACATGACTCCGTTTCACTTAAAAGATGGGCGATGGTAAATGATGGCTGAGCATATTTGTGAATTAAATTGGAGATTGACTTTATTGATAATATATATGCTTTGATTCTATTATCCAAATTGCTTGATAGTTGGAGTACTATAATTCCCTTGTACATGCTCCTTGGAAGGTACAATTTTCGTACAATTATGCTTACTTTTTTATTCCTCATCTCTGTGTGTGTGTTTTTTCTCCTTTTTCTTTCAATTTCTACTAATTCTGCAAATTGGGCTTGACAGTTAAACACCGAGTTCTACATGATTTTCACGTTGCGTATGCGTATAGACCTAACACTAGGGAGAAAAGGGGGATATTGGCAAAGACCCTTGATAGTGTTATTTACGTGAAAGAAGGGATTGAAATTTCAAGTACCGTACGCATTATTTCATTACACAGCTGTTACTTCCTAGTATCTGCTTGGGATGCTTCCTTGATGATAGAAAGAGCAAGGCTCCAAAGGCAGACGACGCCAATTTAAGCAGCCGAGCGCGACTTTTCCCATTGTCGTAGCCAGAACTTTATCCTCATCTTTTCTCACGGGAAAAGACTGGGAGCATTATCAAGATGAATCAAAATGATTTATCGCGGGTGGACTTGGACTTTTGATGGCCCTACTGTCGTACTCCTACTACTTTTCTTCTCCCTTTAGAAAAAGAAAACCATTTTCCACAACAAGAACGTCTTTTTGAATGGCCAACTCATTCAATAAATTTGACTATGAGGACCAACACGTCTTTTTCTTCTCTCTCGACTAATGAAATGGATGGGCATCTTTTCGATCTACAAGAAACCGAAAATCACTTGACTAAAGCAAAAGTGTTTTCCTCTTGACTTGTTTAATAGTAGTGGGTGTGCGTGTAGCACGGTCTCTCCCCCATTATTGAAGCGGAATTCATTTTTATTGTTCTTAGTCCAACGCTTTTCGTGCTTAGGAAATCAATAAAAGCACTTCGGAATGCTATTTTGGCCCCTCAAAAGAGGGAAAAATACGTATGTGAATCATGAGAAAAGTCTTTTGCTTCCACAATGAAAGAGATTCCGCCCATCATGCATTAGAATTGAAGAAAGCCAAATGCGATTCTTGCTTTAAACTACTCTTATTAATTCGCTAATGCTCTTGATCGTGCTACAAAAAGTACTGTGAAATATTGGCACAGTTTTATTTTTTTTTATTTCCAGTAAAAATAACTATAACGAACTATTCATGATACCGACGATAAGAGATAGACTATAGAGCCGATTGTTTTGGTGGGGAAAAACAGTTAGGTCCAAAGAAATTGGTAGACCAATATCCAAAATATGTTCAGTTAGAAAAAGTTTATGCATTTTTATCATGCGTAGTCTTCCCCAAAGGGACAGTACCGATGGGTCGTGTGAATATCTAATTGGCTTTAGTATCTGTGATTTGCTGGTTCAACTTCATACATAAGAAGAGAATTTGAAATACCGAGCGAGTTCGATATGATTTTCACGTTTCGCCTAAACCTATGGAGAAAAGGAACAGGGTTCGAGTCCCATAATCCTGTTCATTAAATGAAAGAAGGGAAGAATTTTCGTGTGATGTACTTGCAGATGTATTTTGGATCATGCATCTGTTCATAACTTGAGATATGCTCGAGCTTGATTACTTTAACAAAGTAGAATCTATCATGTTTCCGAAATTGAAATCAAATCACAGCTCTTTTCAGTAGGAGTGTGCAACCGGATTGGGTATACCCGGAAACTGGACCGGCTTACCCAGAAAATGGGGTTGAGAACCTGTTTTAGTTTAAACTAGTCCGGAAACTAGTTCCAAGTGATTATCCACCCGGAAACCGGTTTCTGGACCGGTTTTGGAAGTAGTTTGGGAACCGATTTAGTAAGTAATGATCCAAAACCCTATTTTTTCCAAAAATTTTGATTCTTACTCCGGCAATCACAAGACATTTTTCATCTTGGCTCTCTCAGACATACACGGCACTCCTCCCTCGTTGTTCCTCTTCCTAAGTCACTTCCCTCCCTCACCGGCTCCCTCCACACCATTCGACGGACGGACGGCGTTTGTCGCCGTCAAATTCTTGTGTATCACATGAATTGGCTCACCTAATTTCTTTTTTGTAGGAGGAGTTATGCTTGCATAAATGAACAATTTCTTGTGATAGTTATGGGAATAAGAATAATATTGGAGTCATATTTGTTGCTAATATTTATGCAATGTTATGATTTTTGTTTTGCTTTGGAAAATAGGTTCAAGTGGAAACGGGCATGACCCTAGAACCGAATTGGAAAAATAGGGTGAGTCCGGTATAAGGTCCAATACAAACAGAATTGGGTACAGGGTCCAAAAAAAGGGAACCAATTATAACAGGGCAGATATAGCATCCAAGTCTAGACCTTACCCATCCTAGACCCAATCACCCCTATCTTTCGGCACCGGAAACTAACTGGCGAATCGAGCAGGCCAAAGGTTGATACAAACAGGACGGTTCCTCCATAAGAGTACGAGTGCAACTCTATTGTATTCCTCACGATGAGCTGCAACACCGTCAAGATAAATGAGGGAAACAAATTTCCATCTTATTGACTTGTCAGAAACAGCATGTTCCCCCAACTTCTTGTCTAGGCCGCGAGGTTCCTTCTCTTGTCCTCTCCTCAGCAAAGAGATTGGGTTGTGTCCCGTAAAGAGATCAACAGGGACCACCGCAAAATTGTACACATTGTTAAGATTCGACACACAACCACAAAGAAAAAAAAAAGAATAAAAACAAGAAAGAGAATTCGAAACACGAGATTTATCCTGGTTTACTTTAAACTAGAGCGATGTCTATAGAATTTCGTTATAATTAGCACATTACATATTTCTGTTACATCCCTTAATTATAAGAGGAAGAGCACGACTCCCATGTTATATTGTCAATAAGGAGTACGAACTAGCCCAACACATATATCTTTTTGTCAGTGAATTGATGTGTTTGGAAATAATCACAAGCCTATTCATGTATAGCTAGAGATGCTTGCGGAGGGATGATGCTAGAAAGGACTGCCTTCACTATGGTTCCCAATGTGAATGGCCACAAATCTAAAAATGTTGCTACATGTCAGTCCACGTGATAAGATTTCATTGATCATAGAAATGCACGGCTTGAGCATGTCAAGTCCCATCAACATGGAACTGATTTGCACGTAAACAAACGAGGGAAGACCGGCATGGTGGGATTCAATGGATGACTTGTTGATAGTGGCACCTATGGTCTTCAATAACGTTATCACCTGTGAACATTTGTTAGGATGGACCATTGACTTAAAGTCACAGGCCACGAGGTTCCTTCTCTCGTCCTCTTCTCAACAAAGAGATTGGGTTGTGTCCCATAAAGAGTTCAACAAGGACCACCGCAAAATTGTACACATTGTTAAGATTCGACACACAACCACAAGAAAAAGAGTAAAACGAGAAAGAGAATTCGAGACACGAAATTTGTCCTGGTTTACGTTAAACTAGGGCGATGTCCATAGAATTCCGTTATAATTAGCACATTACACATTTCTATTACATACCTTAATTATAAGAGGAAGGGCACGACTCCCATACTATATTGTGGATAAGGAGTATGAACTAGCCCAACACATATATCTTTTTGTCAATGAATTGATGCGTTTGGAAATAATCACAAGCCTATTCATGTATAGCTAGCGATGCTTGCGGAGGGATGATGCTAGAAAGGACCGCCTTCACTGTGGTTCCCGATGTGAATGGATGCAAATCTGAAAATGTTGCTACATGTCGGTCCACATGATAAGATTTTATTGATCATAGAAATGCACGGCTTGAGCATGTCAAGTCCCATCAACACGGAACCAATTTGCACGTAAACAAACGAGGGAAGACTGACATGGTGGGATCCAATGGATGACTTGTTGATAGTGGCCCCTATGGTCTTCAATAATGTTATCACCTGTGAACATTTGTCAGGACGGACCATTGACTTAAAGTCACAAGCCGTGAGGTTCCTTCTCTAGTCCTCTCCTCAGCAAAGAGATTGGGTTGTGTCCCATAAAGAGTTCAACAAGGACCACTGCAAAATTGTACACATTGTTAAGATTCGACACCAAAAAAAAAAAAAGAATTTGAGACACGAGATTTATCCCGGTTTACTTTAAACTAGGGCAATGTCCATAGAATTCCATTATAATTAGCACATTACACATTTATGTTACATCCCTTAATTTTAAGAGGAAGAGCACGACTCCCATGCTATATTGTCGATAAGGAGTAGGAACTAGCCCAACACATATATCTTTTTGTCAGTGAATTGATGCGTTTGGAGGGAGATGCTAGAAAGGACTGCCTTTACTATGGTTCCCGATGTGGATGGCCGCAATTCTGAAAATGTTGCTACATGTCGGTCCACATGATAAGATTTCATTGATCAGAGAAATACACGACTCGAGCATGTCAAGTCCCATCAACATGGAACCAATTTGCACGTAAACAAACAAGGGAAGACCGGCATGGTGGGATCCAATGGATGACTTGTTGATAATGGCCGCTATGGTCTCCAATAACGTTATCACCTGTGAACATTTGTTAGGACGGACCATTGGCTTAAAGTCACACGCCACGAGGTTCCTTCTCTTGTCCTCTCCTCAGCAAAGAGATTGGGTTGTGTCCCATAAAGAGTTCAACAAGAACCACTGCAAAATTGTACACATTGTTAAGATTTGACACACAACCACAAGGGGGAAAGAAAAAAAAAAAAGAGTAAAAACGAGAAAGAGAATTCAAGACACGAGATTTATCCTAGTTTACTCTAAACTAGGGCGATGTCCATAGAATTCTGTTATAATTAGCACATTACACATTTCTATTACATCCCTTAATTATAAGAGGAAGAGCACGACTCCCATGCTATATTGTCGATAAGGAGTACGAACTAGCGCAACACATATATCTTTTTGTCAATGAATTGATGCATTTGGAAATAATCACAGGCCTATTCATGTATAGCTAGAGATTCTTGTGGAGGGATGATGCTAGAAAGGACCGCCTTCATTATGGTTCCCAATGTGAATGGCCGCAAATTTGAAAATGTTGCTGCATGTCGGTCCACATGATAAGATTTCATTGATCATAGAAATGCACGACTTGAGCATGTCAACTCCCATCAACACGGAACCAATTTGCATGTAAACAAACAAGGGAAGACTGGCATGGTGGGATTCAATGGATGACTTGTTGATAGTGGTCCCTATGGTCTTCAATAACGTTATCACCTGTGAATATTTGTCAAGACGGACCATTGACTTAAAGTCTCTAATGGTGATAGAATAGAGAGACCATCGATCCTTTTCTAGCTGTTACGTTGAAGATGACTTTCCTTGTATCCACCTATCTTCCACGGCATCAAAAGTTATCACAAAGCCATCATCAAGGCACTGACGAACTTGTGCTCGTGGGCATTGCTACCTCCCGTGGACAAAATTATGGACTCTTGACGAGTCGGGTGGGCTATATTTAGGGTCTCCGATGGTGCTGAGTAACTGTAACTAACATGTAATTTTTTTTTTTTTTTTTTAGTGAACGTTTGGCTGCTCGACCCTTTCGTTTTTTTAATCATCGTTCCGTGACTTCCGAGTTAACACAAGCGCTTTCCCCATTTGCTATGATAAGAGCGTGTGAATTGGAAATGAAGATGCATCTGGCAGATGGCCTATTGTGAAAAATCCTCACAAAAAATACCACAACTGTGGACGAGTACAAGGAATGGAGTAGCGTGCCATTTGGGCCTAGTAGAACACGCAGCAAATCAGTGCCATATCCGGGATTTTTATCCAATGAAACAACACAATTTTTTATCGTAAGATTCTGATCGCCAATTTGTATTTCAATTTAAGATTTCTATTCCTGATTATGCCTTTTGGGCGGGAACGCTTTGCCCATTCCTTTTCTTTGGCGTTTCTAGTCCAGACAAATGGATGTGGGCTTGGGGGGCCCTGGCTGCAAGAGAGGCCCAATTAGGTGGATAGTGAACTATTTCGGGGAGAAGATTTTGGTTTCAGAGAAGCATATTACAAGCTAGGTAGCACCGACACGCGACACGACACGAGTGTCCGACACGACACGACACGTCGACACATCATTTCTAAAAAATAGAGAATTCCGACACGTTCCGACACGTTGAATATTAAATAAATATTTTTATTTTTAATTAATTTGATTCAAATTTAAAAGCCTATAATAAATTTACACTAATAATATTAATAAATCAATTCATTTGAAATTCGAAAGATATATTCATAATTAATGCAAAACATATTTTTAATTTTAACAAAAGTTATTGATAAAACTAATAATTAATAAGAAATTAGAATCAATTTATTTAAATAAATTCATGATTTTTTAGAATAATCAAAATTTATCATTATTCAAAATTCAATACTTTTACTTTTCGAAATTATTTTTCAATTTCATTTATTTAATTTTTCTATAATAATAAATCCCCAAATCCACTCTTTCTTTTATTTGTCCATTTCCCTCCACCCCAAACTTATTTTACTTTTTTTCCCTCCCAAAATCACTGATGGACAGGCTGTCACTGTCAGCCTCACCTCCCCTCCTTCAAAACTCAAAAGACACGCCATCCGTCCCCCTCTTTTTATTATTTTTTAATTCCCTCATCACAAACCCTAGCGACCCTCTCTTTCCCCCTTCTACCGCTCGCACAAAAACAACGGACCAAGACAAACACGCAGACAGCAGACCTCACTCCTTTCTTTCACACCTCGTATCGTCTCTCAGCTTCCGACGATGGAGCGGACGCGACGCCGAGGAGGAGGGACGCGACGCCGAGGAGGAGGAGATGCCGTCGCCGTCGCCGCCGCCGCCGCCGCCGCCGCCGCCACCGCCACCGCCCCCTTGGGCCTTGATCCCTTCCTCTTCTCTTCCTCTCTCTGGTTGTCTCTCGCCGTCGCTCGCGGCCTCTGCACCCTCCCCCTTCCTCGCCTTCGCCCGGAGTCTTCCGGACACGCATCGACACGCGTGTCGAGAAAAGTTGACCGCGTGTCGAAAAATCGGACACGCGGTCAACGCGTGTCCGACTGTGTCCGAGCGTGTCGACGTGTCCGACACGCTCCGACACGTGTCGGACACGACACGGAAGCACGGACAACGTGTCCGTGCTTCCTAGATTACAAGCAGTGCGACCATTTCTGAAACTTTCCATTATAAAAAATGTTCCAAACTTATGGAAAATAAAGGATTCACACAGAAAACAATTGCCAAAATTGAAAAAAAAAATAATAATATCGAAAAAAGAGAAGACAATGTTGGCCATGATCCCACTTTCTCACTTGTAGTTTTGGAGGTGATTATTAAATAAACATCGAATAAATCAATTGAATAGAAAAGTGGTTAAAATATTGAAAAAATCACACTTATTGATATTTTTCAGCAAACATATTTGATGCACACGTGAAAATACAATCATCTGTATAGAAAAGTTCTTACTCAAAGAATTTGGTACGTGTGAAGTTCAAGACGAAAATATAAGAATTATACAACTCAAGGAGCATATCTAAGGAGATTTCATCTTGTTGAAAAGTAGTGGTCAGGAAAGTTCGAACTATGAAAAAATCCATAGTTTAAATTCCGTGATTTTGT
Organism: Eucalyptus erythrocorys; assembly: GCA_014182555.1. Taxonomy (NCBI): domain Eukaryota; kingdom Viridiplantae; phylum Streptophyta; class Magnoliopsida; order Myrtales; family Myrtaceae; genus Eucalyptus; species Eucalyptus erythrocorys. Next base: position 17,465,757 of record CM024607.1, read on the forward strand.
GTTCAATTAATAAGTCAATGTTGAAAACATAAAACTAATTCAATTTTGTGCTCAATTTATATACGATTGATTTTTAGTGTTTTTGTTTACTATTGAGAATTGGCAAATAACGTTCACAAGGAGAGGGACATATAATAGTGTAACTACCGGGGTTCTTTAATTTTGATACAGGTAGTTCGGTGGTGAGTTTTGATACATCAGGTAGTGAGGATTTGAATGATATCTTGATCTACGTAGCCGGAGCATCAGCAACCGGCAACAATCCCTCTGTGCCATCAACAATTTAGTGTGATCCTTAGGGAAGAGCTGGGTAAGGCGGAAGTAGGATTGCCTACTTTTCTGGAAGGGAAACATCTTTCTTGTTTTTTTTCCCCCAAGCAAGTAACAATCTAATTGAACCACAAAGGCTGGTGCACCATGTGACTAGTGTAAGTTCTACAATAATCAAATTGACAGCAAGTATTCAAGGATCTCAAGACAAACTAAAGTCACTGCATCTTTCTCAAGCTAGATGATTGCAAAATTGGCACATACACACTAAGATAATGCCTAGCCAAATCAATGATTGGTATGATTTCACAGTTTATTGATCCCAACATCGAGAAAAAGTTCATTACCAATAAGCAATAAATAACTAACCAAAATCTTCCTATTGGTAAATTAACAAGTTTTCCTCCCTTACTCTTCTCTTTCTTTTGCTCTGAAGACCAATTTCCATGACAAACGAAACAACATGACTCATAAGAATGAGAGGCGAGATTGATCTTCACCACGTTGCACTAGGAAAAAGTGGCTGCACGTCCAAAAATGTAGTGACATCTACCTTGATGTTTGACTTGCTAGATTTAAAAGCAGCAGCATAAAATTCAATTGTCTCATGGTCCCTTGATCTTGCCGAGTATTTGAAGGATATTGGAGCTTCCTTATCCCCTCCAACTCCATTGCCACTTCTTTCATTGTAGGCTAGTTCCTCTCATTCAAGTTCAAGCATCTTTTCGCAAGGTTAGCAACTAAGTCAATCTCTTCCTTCGTACCTTCTTTCCAAACTTGAGCATCAACAATGTTGAACAAGCAATTCTATAGGTTGTAAGGTTTCTTCCTTATCGTTCCCTCAATGACGAGATTGGCTTTTGTCCCATTAAGAGTTTAACAAGGACAACTCCAAAGCTGTATACATCACTTTTATCTGTAAATTGACTTGATTAGAAATACTTTGAATTTAGGTAGTCGAAAGTCCCTTGCACTAATGCGGTCACGTGGGTTTGATCGGGGGAAATGGACTTAGAAGTGCCGAAATCTACCACTTTTGCTTGATATTTCTTATCTAAGAGGATATCAGTGGACTTGATGTCTCGATGATATATCGGAATAGAGGTTGCTGAATGTAAGTATAAGGCTCTAGTAATTTTAGTAATTCGTAGGCGTGTTCCACAATATGAGTAACTCGGCATTTGGGTCATGTAGATGAACTCATATACCGAAAGTGGGACTTCCATCTCCAAGCAACACACCAATAACCTAACCACATATCTATAGTTAATTTGTGAGAGAATGAGGACTTCATTTATGAACTATTTGACTTCTCCTTCGTCTATCACTTTTGATTTTTTAATAGCAACTATTTTTGCGTCGGTTAAAGTTCCTTTGTAAATATTCCTTTGTCCACCTTGATCAAGAATCCTATTGTAGTTGAAATTGTCAGCGGCCTTCTCTAAATCTTTGGAATTGAACAATTTGCTTTTCTTGACATTGCCTTATGGGGAAGATAGCTCACTATTCAACAAAAAGCCACCATTGCATTTGAAATACTTCTCTTTAAGCTTGATTTATTTTCTCTTCTCAATGTATTTGTACAACCTTTATAAGAAAAGATACACAAGTAGTGCCCCAAGGCTTGCCCTAACCCCTACATTGCAAAAGTTTAAAGTGCATAAGTGAGAAAATTGTACTGGCTTGTCAAGAAATCTATTAAAGGCACTGATCATCAAAGTGAATCTAATTAAAAGGAAAACATAGAGGAGTGATTAACCTAAATCTCCTTTCATGCTGTTTTTCTCAACAACCATGAAAAAATAATTTGTCTTCTATTTAAGTTCCTTCCTGCAAAATTTATATATATATATAGATGCACTGTACAATTGATCTCCCTAGTAAGGAATCTAGGAAACCACTTATGAAAGTGAAATAGTTCATAGTAGCATTCATTTTTACTACCAATGTAATAATTGCAATTCAAATATACCAGAATAAATAGGAATCTTGGATATCTTTTGATAGATATGAAGCGGCGGCATTAGAAAAGCTCAAGCATTTTCTTATCTATTGAAGTACTAGTGTTAAAGAAAATTTTTAGGTTGTTTTAATAGATACTATTAATTGGGACTTATCTATAACCATCACAAGGTGAATGCACAATCATGTTAAAATGAAGAGTAAGGTAACACTTATTTTGTACCTTTTGTGAATGTAATTCATCCTACATTGCACTTTTTCCACCAATGCTAACGGCATGAAGCTGTAGATTAAAAGATCTACTTACCAATCACATTCATTAATATCAGATGACAAATACAGAATAAAGTATATTAGCAATGAAATGTACCTCCTTGGGTAAAAGTAGCGAGACTAGTAGGTCACATTTTCTCATAAATTGTTAATTCCATGGCTAAAATATGATAAGAAAAGACTGTCATATTCCCCTTCATTTCCAGGGAATTATGATCGATATAATCGATTTCGTTTGAAATTGAATTCACTTTGTATATTCTCGAACAGATAAATAGAAAATGAAGGCTTAAAAGCATGTATGTGATCATTTAACGGAGTGAATGCATTATTTTCAGGGAAAAATGATCTCGAACAGCATGTGTACTAAGGTCGCAGAGTCTTGGGTGTCGTTGGCTGTGAATCCCGGCAGGAGTTCTGGTTCAGACGTCCCTGATTCTCACCCCTCAGTTGGCGTATACTAAATGTTTGATAAATTGCCTAAATTAGACGCCCGTTCTTGGTCTTCATTGTGCCCGAAACTTGCTGTGTTTTTGTTTATATTGAGCATAAATGAGTTGTCAACCTCGCTCATTCATTACTTGTTGATTTTGGTCTGTCTCGGACAAGTTCGAGGCGTCCTCTTAGCTGACGCCCTCCGCATGTTTGATGGAATGTCTGAGTGAAATGTACACGTTTATTCTTAAGTCCTCCGTCCGTTTTTAGTGTTCATGATTGGTCAAATGCATTCCGGTAGATTCCCATTGCCACCCTTTGTTTTGAACGCCCTTGTGTCGTGGTTTCTTTCGGTGTGCAATATGTTTCCACAGGTGGACAGTTCTCGATTGGCAAAGACGGGGCGGTGGTGGTTGTGGCCACATATGACAGCCGCGTAGTGGCTTGACGTGGCTTGTATTGTGCCCGACCCACTATGATTAACACTTGGGTCCTTTTAGCTGTTTGCGTCGGCCATTGTTTATGGTCCTTGAGAAAAAAACGAAGCGCGCGTTCGGGCAAGGAAATGCTTCTGTGAAGCCGTGAGTGGGGAAAATGTGGGAATTGGCTAGTGGGCTTGTGTTGATAGGGGTCTGTTGGGCTCAATAAGATTTGGATCTTGGTTTGATTTTTTCTTTTTTTTAAAAAAAAAACTTGGGTTCTTTTGGGCGTAAAGAGAGCTTACCTGTAGTGGGCTTAAGAAGTGAGAAAAGAGTTGGGCTAGTTTGGGGGTTTCTTTGCTTTGGTTGGCCTTTTTTATTGTTCCTCCTCGGTGGGCCTCATTTTGGGAGGGACCGAACTGGGCCTGATATGCAGGCCGAGTCCGGCGCGAGTTGGGCGACCAGGGTCTTTTATTATATAATATAATATTACTATTTAAATTTTAAAAAAATTAACAATAAAAAAAATTCCAATAAATTTTTCTCCAAAAAATCAGAAAAAGCTGTAAAATAGTTTTTGGATGGTTTTTCCTTGAAGTATTCCTTAAAAGTAAACGAAAAAGAAGAAGAAGAAAAAAAGCGAATCGAACTAGGCCGAGTCCATTCCCGTTCTCCTCTCTCTGTATCCTTTGTGGCCTGAGCCCAAACCCATCCTCATTTTCTTTTTCCCAAGCCTGGCCCCTTCTCTCTTTCCTCTCTCCCTCGCGCCCTCACGCTGCTCTTGCTTTCGCAGGAAAGAAACCTACAAACCAGAGAGGCAGAGGATCGCAGCCGCAAATGGCGGCGTGATTTGCAGGGCGGGGTCAGGCCGGCCAGCGAGCCGGCAGTGGCAGAAGCCAGGCACGCCGGTTGCTATCTGTTAAAGGGAGAGAGGCCGAGAGAGAGAGAACGGGGGGGTGAGGTCCGGGAGCTCGGGAGAGTTTTAAGCGAGTGAGAGGGAGAGAAGCAGAGAGTGAGGGAGCTCCAGAAGGTGGTCGACCATCGCCAGAGTCCGTTTGTCAGCCGCCATCCGCCGCAGCGGTCCCCCCGCCCCCCATTCCCGAACCGGGTAGGTCATTCTCCAGCACGTCAGTCCTGTTTTTTGCTGGGCATTAGGTCGGAGCTCGTAGTTGACCAGTTCGCACAAGCTTTAGTCCTGATCCTCGCCCGAATTCCATGGTACTCTTGTTCGTTCCTCGGATAGCGTATGTGACATACTTGTTGTAATGCCTTTATACAAATGTTTGTGTGTTCGGTGTTTTCAAGTTAAATGCTGATAAACTTGTCCCTAAGCTGATCTGGAATAATGCTTGTGTATCGCATGTTGATCTTGGCCCAAACCCGAGCTCCGAACGAGTCTATGTTTACCCCTCTATCAATGCGTCTTAAATGTCTGATGAAATGCCTTAATGAAAACCGAAGAGCAGTTCGTGTTTTAACGCAAGACCAACTCATTTTTGCCCCATGCCTGCTGAATCCTGCTTGTTTTCCTCGTATTCATGGTGTTTTCGTATGCTTACGCGAAATATTCGTTTGTATTCGAGTCGACGACGAGGTTTTTCAACGCGCTTGGAAAAAGGGTTAGTGGTTGCTGGAATAGATCGCCGACGGTGGTCGGCGTCGGTCGGACCGAACGACCAGTGCCGGATGGTGGCTTGGAAAGCCCCAAAACGCCGGTGAGGACTCGCCGTGGTGCTGGTTTTGGTTCGGTGAAGATGATGCAGCATGAGGAAGAAGCGTCAGGGAAGAAGAAGACGCACGAAGAAGAAAGCACGTGGAGAAGAGGCCAAAAGGGAGAGAAAAATAAAAGGAAAAGAACATAAAAATAATTAAAAATAATTAATTAAAATAATAATGATAATAATAATATAAAAAATTAAAAGAAATATTTTTTAATTGGGTCGGGTCTTGGTCGTCGGATCGGGTTTACGCTCCGAACACATTTTCCCGAATATAATAATATTAAATATTAAAAATATTTCAAAATTCAAAAAATAAAAAAATTCAAAAACTTTCAGAAAATATTAAAATTTAAAAAAATTCAAAAATAAAGAAATATTCAAAAATTTTCAAAGAATTCAGAAATTCCGAAAATGTTTAAAAATTTCAGTACTAATTAAATAAAAATACTATAAAATCCATAATTTTTTGGAAAATTTGAAAATTCAATTTTTCCAAAAAAATTTGTAAAAATTCAATAAAATCTAAAATTATAAAATCCATGAAAAGTTTAAAATTAATCTTCTAGGTTATTTTCTCTAGAAAAGGGAATTCTTTTAATTTAGAATTACACTCAAGATTGACCAAACCTTTAGGACTCTACCATAGGGTTTTAATTGTCCATAGAGACAAATGCACTTGATTATGTAATATTGATACGTTGATTTTAGTTTCTCTTTAGTTTAGTTAGAATTTAAGAGTCTTTGCTATCCATGAAATATACTTAATGCTTTCCTTGATTGCTAGTTGTTATGTTAATTATTATGCATCTGCATGATCACCTTCCGTCTTAGTAAAATGGACATAAAATTAATCTAGAATGCTTGACAAAAATCTTTTTTAAAATGAGCAAGATTAAAAAATGGCACTAATTGATTAATTAGGGCGCAAGATTAGATATTGAAATGGCACTAAAAATTGATTAATTAGTGTAATCAAGTTCTCAACCTTAAATTCTCTATTGTATATGAAATAAGGTACACTCATGCCTCATTTAGTTTTTATTTATTTCTCCAAATAAAATAGGCTTCTCATTTCTTGCGACTCCTCCTTTATAAAAATTTCGGATTTCTATTCCGGAAATAGCGCGCGTCATGCACCCCCTTAGTGTAATCAAGTTCTCAACCTTAAATTCTCTATTGTATATGAAATAAGGTACACTCATGCCTCATTTAGTTTTTAGTTTACTCCAATAGGCTAATGGCGACTCCTCCTTTATAAAAATTTCATAACTTCAATTGGAACACCGAACGTCACATGAGGTATGGGCTTGAGAGAGTCTGTGTTTAAATCATGGATGGTAGGCCTGTCCTTTAGGCAATACCCTAAATATATTCCGTACCCTGAGGGGTAGTTCACAATAAGGCGTTTTCTCTATGGAGATATGAGATGATTCTACGTGAGACTAAGCACACTAGTTTTGGGTGTAATATAAGTATAAAAAAGGCTCAAGTGTGTTAGTAATTGTAACTCTATGATTGTATGATTATTAGTGGACTGTTGGTTTCTTTGTGGGATAGGTATCGATACTCGAATAGAATTGTTCCAGTGTTCCTTATTGTTTATTGTTTATTTCTCTAATGATTTCGCATTGATTTAATTGTAAGATCTATTAGTACTTCCGCATAATGGTACCATGACAAAAATTTGAATATATTTTCTATTCTTCCCCATCCTCCTTTTAGAAAGCCCCGACATAGACAACCAATAATTTTTTTTTTAACAAATATATAATTATCAAAGCCTCGGTTTTCTCTTCACACATGATTAATAGAAATATAATTTGAGCCCCAATTTCACTTTACTGAAGTTTTTATTACTCTCGAGAGACATAAGATCAATGTGTAGATCCCTATGCATTACCATCATGCTAAAGAAACACCCAAAAATTACCTTGATGATATTTCATTTTGAAACTTGTCGAGATTAAATTTATACTCATTAAGTAATAATTAAGAGATGGATTTCGTTGACCTTTTCCCCATTAATGAGCAGAGAGCTTTTAGGCTGCATTTGGTAGTCAAAATAAATTCGAGATAGGATATTATCATATTTTATATTTAGTGCCTACTCAAGACAAAATAAAGTTGGAAATAAGATGAATATAAGCCAGATAAAGTTATTTCATAGGGAAGGTGAGATAAAAGTAGATAGAATTTTTAGCATTTATGATAGAAAAGTTATTTTTCTCAAATAACAAAATTATTAAATTAACAAAATTAAAATTATATTTCCTTATAAATAATATATGAATTTTAGCATAAGTAATTCAAAATAATTAAAAAAAAATAGAAGTTTAGTTTTGGAAGTTGTTGTCTTTGTCTTCTCTTTTTCCATGAGCCTTCTTTGTGCCGGCCAAGACATACAATGGTCGGTTTGATTGGTCGTTTTGGAAGATTTCCGCACCAATGGCATATTAAGTGCTCAATTGTGGTTTAGCAGAAAAGTAGAGGTGTTAAATGGGTGGGTCGGGTCGGGTTCAAGTTGGGTTTGGGTCGGGTTATTAATGGTCCAACCCAACTTGACCCATTAACCCATTTATGACCCATTTGTACATAATGTAAATTTTCCAACCCATACCCGACCCATTTAACTAAACTTAACGAAAACTTATTTCTTATATATATATATATATATTAAAAAATGGTATTGTTAAAATAGTTTTATACAACATAAATTTAATTGACAATTTTTATAATTTTTAAAAAAATTATTTTAAAAAATTGAATTTTAATTATTTTTAATTTTTTAGATATAATTTTTTTTTTTTTTTTTTTTTTCTTCTTCTTTTGGCCAGCGGCCGGCCATAGGCGAGCCTCGAGCTTGCCTCGGCTCGCCGGGCGTTAGTGAGGCCTCCGCCTTGCCGATCCGGCGAGCTTGAGGCTTGCCGCCGTCGGGCGAGCTCGGGCGTCGGCAAGCCCTCCGCCTCGCTAGACTTGGCGAGCTTGAGGCTCGCCCGGCCGGCGACGGGAGGAAGAAGGAAAAAAAGAAAGAAAAAAATTATAATTTCGATTTTTATAAAAAAATATTTTTGTAAAGTTAAATAGAAAAGAGAGAGATTGTGAGGTTTTGGGTGAAAATGGGTTCTAAATCCAACCCATTTATGACACATTTAGGACCCACTAAAGATCCACCCATCTTAAGTCTTTAGTTGTTAAACCCATTTAACTAACTTCTTCAAAAACAAGTGACCCATTCAATGGGAAAAGTGCCAAAAAAGTCCTAAACCTTTTGCCTTTATGCCAATTTAGTCCTAAATCTTTTTTGGTGCCGATTCGGTCCCTAAACCTTTTCACATTGCGCCAATTCAGTCCTTTCCGGCCAATTTTGGCCGAATTTTGCTGACTGAACGCTGGCCGGCTGACGTGGCCTTATCGACGCCGACGTGGACAACTTTTAATAATATTTTTAATATTTATTATTATTATTATTTATTCTTATTTTTGTTTTTGTCTTTTTCCTCCGTACCGGCAACCGGCCATAGGCGACGGCCGACTTCGCTGGCCACCTCGCCAAATCGGCGAGGCGAGCCTCGCCCATGGCCGGCGAGGCTCGACCTCGCCATATCCGACCATGGGCAAGGCTCGCCCTCGTCGGATCCGACGAGGTCGAGCCCCCGCCGGCCATGGGTGAGGCTCAACCATGGCCGTCCTCGCCGGATCCGGCAAGGTCGAGCCACCGCCGACCATGGGCGAGGCTTGCCTCGCCGAATCCGGTGAGGGCGAGCCTCGCCCATGGCCAGTGGGGCTCAACCTCACCAGATTCGGCGAGGGCGAGCCTCACCCATGGCCGTCCCTCACCCGATTTGGTGAGGTCGAGCCCCGCCGACCATGGGCGAGGCTTGTCCTCGCCGGATGCGGCAAAGGACAGCCTCGCCAGATCGGCGAGGTGGTCGGCGAGGTCGGCCTCACCCTCGTCGACCATCGCCTCAAGCCGGTTGCTTGATCGGCGACCGGTTGGAGGAAAAAGACAAAAATAAAAACAAAAATAAATAATAATAATAATAATAATAATAATAATAATAATAATAATAATAATAATAAATACTAAATAATAAATAAATATTAAAATATTATTAAAAGTTGTCCATGTTAGCATCAATAAGGCCACGTCAGCCAGCCGGCGTTTAGTCAGCAAAATTCGGCCAAAATTGACTAGAAAGGACTGAATGGGCACAACATAAAAAGGTTTAGGACTGAATCGATACTAAAAAAAGGTTTAGGACTAAATCAGCACAAATGCAAAAGATTTATGACTTTTTTGGCACTCATAAATGGGTCTAAGACCCATTTTAACACCTCTACATAAAAGATAATTAAGGACAATTGTCTCTTATTGATGGTCTTTATACTGGTATTGCTATTCCTAGCTTGAATTCTTAATTATCACCACAAAGCAATCGCATATACAAAATAGATGGAGTAGTGCTAAGAGGACGTATAGCATGACATAGATGATCGTATGCTCAATCTCTATAAGCAAGAAGTAATTTTTTTTTTTTTTGGCTGAATATGCTGAAATCACTACCTTGATGATGGTCAAAAATGAATTTTTAATAGGTAAGGAAGTCTTCCGTTGATACAAGAATCAACATAATTGCTTGGACAGTGAGATCTTCGCTTCTAAAATCTGCTGATAAGGATGCGATGGAAAGGGTTGGAAATTCACTAGAGTACATCCGCATTAAGATGATAAAATTGTCACATAATTACCTCTCTTCCTAGCACCCCTCTCATGGAAACTTTGGTCATGCACCTGCACATGATTGGGAAGTAGACATTTTGTGTGATTAGGATAGTAGCAGGTTCTTCTAATTGACTCCTATTTTTTTTTTTAGGGAGATCATCGTGATACATAAAGCAATGTTTGCATACAGAAATAGGAGTCGAGTCATCAATGAAGACCAATTTGCACGTAAACAGACGTGGAAAGACCCCGCGGTATTGGTGGAAACCAATGGATGACTTTGGGACTAGTAGAACGCCCAGCATAACAATGCCATTTCCAGGGATTTTATCTAGTGAAAAGATCCAAACATGTCGATGCTCAAGTTCTAAAGCAAGGTGAGAAGGAAGAGATCGTCTGTTGCTAAACTCGCAAAAAAATATTTAAACTTGGAGGGAAGAAAGCAACTGACGACAAAAGAAGTGGTAATCGAGTTAGAGGAATATGGAATTGGCAACATCCTTCTTCCTATTTGACAAACCTGAGTCCGGCGCAGGTTGGGCGAGCTGGGTCGGGCGACCAGGGTCGGACCGACCTGTGTCTTTTTTATATAATATAATATTACTATTTAAATATTAAAAAAATTAACAATAAAAAGAAAATTCCAATAAATTTTTCTCCAAAAAATCAGAAAAAACATAAAAATAGTATTTGGATGGTTTATCCTTGAAGTATTCCTTAAAAGTAAACAAAAAATAAATTGTGCTTAAATTCTTAAAAGCAAATGTCGGATTGCTATTTGCACATTTTCTTTATTCCAGTCGCACCTATTTCTATAGCTTGGTTATGAATGGAATCTTAGGACTCGTGATTAGTATAAAATGCTGAATGAATGCTTTGCTTTATGTTTGAACAAGACTAGGTATTGAAAGGATATTTATTGATTAAATGGTGCAATCAAATTCTCAATCCTAATTTTTCTAGTTGCATAAGAGTAAAATATTTCTCCTAATATGTTATTTGAGTTTCCAATTGACTCATCAAAAACCAACTAGTTGATGTAAATGACTCTTAGGTTCAAATTAGTGGGTTTGGGAGAGCCCAGATTAAGTCTAGACTTGGTGCTACCCATCAATCTCCATGCCTACAGGAGGGCTTCAAAGGTCTCAATAGTACTTAGGTTAAACACTTATATTGAACCAGAGATAATTTGAAAAGGGAACTATTCAAATACCCTTTTCTTACAACACTACCAACAAGGAAATAGCTAAAACAAACAATCTACAATTGACCAATCGATGAGCAAATTCCACCTTACTTGTTAAGGTTAAAAGGGATGGGTAAAGATCAACTTTGATGCAACTTGTATAATCAAGTCATTCACCTCTGGATGTATTGCTAGAAATTGCTGCAGAAATGATGGTAGAAATTACCATCTTCACAATGATTCACAGTGTGCAAATGGCTATACAAAAAATGTGGTTGCATATGTGTCCACGAAAGATTTGCCAAATGTGAAATGAGAGACACGAGATTCAGTGGCCTCCATCTTTTCTTGATTTTGTTGGAAGCTCGAAGAACTTTGGAGCTTCCTTATTCCTTCCAACTCCATTCCCACTTCTTTCATCGTCAGCCGGTTCCTCCCAATCAAGCTCAAGCACTTTCTTGTGAGGTTAGCAACAGCTGCAATCTCTTCTTTCTTGCCTTCCTCCATAACCTGAGCATCAATAATATCGAACAAACATTTTCGCTCCATTGAAATTACAAAATAGGCTGCGAGGCTTTTCTCTTCTTCTTCCCTAAGCTAGTATAAAGTAGACCGAGCTAATTCATGATGAGGGGAAAAAAAATTCCTAATTGTTAATGTATAGAACACAGCCACAGCTAGGGGTCGATTGTATTATAATGGGATTGAAGTAATCACTACCCTTTGGGGTTGTTCTATTTTTGGGTACCTAGCTACAAAAATCAAGGTGAACCTATCACCACATTCCTCTTAATGCTTGTTCTCTTTTTACAGCCAGAGTTTTGATAAAGGCCCTCAGCTTTCAATTTCCCTTTCCTTCAAAACCTTATCCCTCAACAATTCTTAGCTCAATTTGCCTGTTGTTTCTCATCATAGAAGCTATCAATTTCATGGTTCATTCTTTCTGGTTGGACTATGCATATGGCATTTGGTGTCTTCAATTTGCAAATTGCTCTATTCACGTATCTAAGGGGAACTTATGTTGTGGGCAAGAAGTGCCTAGGAAAATTTGAACTATAAAAAGATCCACATTTTAATTCCACGATCTTGCGCTCAATTTATAATCCAATATCCAAAACACAAAACTAGTTTAGGATCCTTAAGAATTTTGTTTCAATAAACAACCATCATTTACATTCTTTAAGGGTAAATTAATCAAACATTTCGAAGTTGGTATTTTACTGTAATGGCAGAATCAATGCAAGTAAGAAAAAAGAGTAACCAACATCTGCTAAAAAGAGGAGTGGTAATCGCATGTGTACGAGTTGGTCCATGCACAGCTGCTTTGATTTTCATGTAAAATAAAAGAAACACTAGTTGAAGAAGAATAAGATAGAAAAATGAATATAAAACAGAGCGTACCATTTGAGACGCTATTGCGTCCAAACATTTGCGTTGTGCACACCAGACAGAGATCGCAGAATGGGATAGTATCCATTGAAATTGTGCATGAAATGTCATCGCAAGCGAATGGTGAATTACGTTGAAATGAAGGGTAAACTAAGACTTCTTTCAATATCTCATCTGAAGATATATAATTTACGATATGCCTATTATATACTCCGTCTAACAACAATCAAGCGCATGGGGAGGTTTGAAAATCTAGATTAGAATCAGGAATGAATTTAGCTGTCTGTCGAGCCTTGGTCTATCATTAATAGCGGCATAGACGCCCAGTTAGTTCGCACAAATCTCAGGGCAACAAGCTACATTTGAATCTCCTCATTCATCGATATCTCCCGAACTTCAGTGTGGTTAACCCGCTTTTGACTAAATTTTAACGGTGGATTTAGTTTTGTGAATGAAAGTAAACTCAAAGATAAATGCTAGATTTACCAACAATTCTATGAAATTCTTTTATTAAGTCATGTGGTAAGTTTAATTTGTGTTGAACCAAACAAGAAATGCGCGAGACCCATATTATGAATTGTCCTCATTTTTAAGCATTTAAGATGAAATTGCTATATCAGTCAAGAAAAAAATTTTAGTATGATTTTTTAGTGCATGTAGCATTACCCTCACTCAGAATACCACTTGATCCAACATCCAAAAAAAAAAAAAAAAAAGAGAGAAAAGAAAAAAGAAAAAGGAATAGAGGGGATTGCTAGATATACTTGACTCTTGTTTACTAACTTGATTTGGTAAGTGATATGACCCTAGGGGTTATTTAAATTAGCGTGCTCCTCTAAGAACTCGACACGAGTCAGTGTCGTCATTTGGGAAGCAAAGTTAGTAGATAAATCTTAGTATATTTTTAACACTAGTTAAGAATAAAAACGAATTATAATGTCATTGCGGTTTGGATTCATTTTTCTTATTTTCTTAATAAACTACAGATCCAGTTAGCTGGCTTTTAGTTCATTCTAAAACATTTGGATAATTGAAATTGTAATTTTTCACTGGATGTCCAAGGCCCCCCTCTCCGTTATATTAGGGGTGTGCAACTAGATTGGGTATACTTGGGAATCGGACCAGCCCACCTGAAAAATAGAGTCGAGAATCGGTTCACGTTGAAACCAGTTCAAGAACTGGTTCTCAAAATTCGGAATCGATTTAAACCAGTCCGAGAACGGGTTCCGAGTAATTACCCACCCGGGAACTAGTTTTCGAATCGATTTTGGAATCAGTTTGGGAACCAATTTTGTAAGTAAAGGTCCAAAACCCTATTTTTTTCCCTTGATTTCTATTCTTACTCCTGCAATCTTATAGCATTTTTCCTCTTGGCTCTCTCAAACACGCATGGCACTCCTCCTTCATCATTCATCTTCCTCGCTTGCTTCCCTCCCTCACGAGCTCATTCTCGCATCGTCCGACGAACGGATGGTGTTTGTCACCACCAAAAATTTTGTATATCACGTGAATTGGCTCGCCTAATTTCTCTTTTGTAGGAGAAGTTATGTTTGCATAAATAAGTAACTTCATGTAGTAGTTGTGGGAATAAGACTAATAGCAACCTATGTTTGTTACTAATTTTTTGCCTTATGATTTTATTTATTATAATTAGCTCTGTGGATCATTAATTTTTCATTTAGTCAAAAAGTTCACATATTTATTTTATTACAAGTGACTAATGTTTCAATACAAATTATGAGAATTACGTTGTTTTCTCGTGTATTAATATAAAATTAGAAGTTGTATAGAATATTGGAAGATTGCAAAATAGGTTCCAGTTGAAACAATATTGACCTGGAACCAAACCGGAAAAATAGGATGGGTCGGGTATAGGGTCTAATAAAAATAGGGTTGGATATAAAGTCCAAAAAAGAGAAACCGGTTATAATAGGGTCGGGTACAGAATCTAGGTCTAGACCCTAGCTACCCTAGACCCGATCACCCTTACGTTATATAGTATTCACTTAGCAAACCAACTTTGTAATTCTGCTGTCTTGTGAAATGTGATGAACCAACAAGAAATCTTTTACACTTATATCGTAGATTATTATGTGTGTTATAATCTTTTAGATGAATGCGTAAACTATTATTTAGACATTCAAATAATATCATATACTAGCATTGCTATATTTGCAAGGACACGCCCCCATGCTCTTATATCAGACAAGGTCTTGCCCAAGCGTTATACCGGTGTCTAGTGCCACTGGGAAATAATTTAATGATTACTACAACTCTTTACTCACCTTCAGTTGGATATCCACCCATTAGACGTGTGAGGAAAGGAAGCTTGTAGTTCCTGAAGGTTTGAGGGGATTGCTAGATCCTGGCAACATCAGTCTTTCTAGAAACAATTTCAGTATGTAATATCAGCATTGGGTTGGTCAAAGTCGGATTCCGACTCCTAGCCTATCATGGCTGATTCAGATTCCTTGCTCCTCATTTGAGTGAGCACCACCCTGGACTGCAATGAAGGAATTCCTCTTACAGGAGAAGTAGAACGGGCTCCCTTTTAATACATATAGTGTGTCGATAATTTACTTACAACAAAGGAGTTTGTAATTTACTACTGTTTAAGAATGTTGGTAAAATTTGAATAGCAGTTATTTTTTCAGTTTTTTGGCTGATGGAATAGAACTTTGCATGTTTATCTAAAAGTGAAATTGGATCACGTAGCTTTTAAAAGGTTAATAATAATTTGGACACTTGTTCCTAAAGGTGCATGTGCAACTCTAATGTGATTCTTTCAGTAACTGAAATAAAGAACGCTATTCATGGATCCCCAAGATGCAATAAGGCACTTCATAAATGTTAGTGGGATGATTTTCAAAGTTCTTTCTAATTGGCATATAAGCAGCATTATGATACTTGAGTCGAACATTGACACTGAGCCAGAGAAAATTTGAAAAAGGTACTTTTCAAACACTCTTGATCCCAACACCAGCAACAAGGAAACAACTATAACAAACAGTCTCGCAGGGCAAGTTCCCCCTATTTGTTAAGGCTAAAGAGGGATGGGTAAAAATCGATTTAGGTGCAGCTTATATATTCAAGTCATCGGCCGCTGCATTTATAGCTAGAAATTGTTGCGGAGATGATGCCAGAAATTGCTACCTTCACCATGATGCATAATGTGTGAGTGGCTACACATCTGAAAATGTAGTTACATATCGCTTATCATCACCTTGCGACTTTCAAAAAAAATTACAAGCATAAATCAGAACCCAGATATGGACATTGTCGAGCAGTGTACAATCTAATTCCGATTATTTCTCTGTGAAATTTTGTGGGACCACTACCAACTGTTCTAAAAGCTTAAGCTGTTAGATTAAGGCATGGTTTATTATTAAATATTCCAACACTCCCCCTCACGCTTAGTCTGGTCTTTTATCTAGTACTAAGCGTGGAAATTTAACTGGGGAGGCAAATAGGGACCTGGAAGATTCGAACTCAGGACCTCCTAACTTTGATACCATGTGAGATTTTGTGAGACCATTGCCAACTGTTCTAAAAGCTTAAGCTGTTAGATGAAAGCGTGGTTTATTATTTAAACATTCTAACATTCTCGCCCAAACCAATCATTGAATGACGTAGTGACATAAAAGAAACACAGAACAAAAAGAACGAAGAGAAGGTGCAGATATATCTTCCATGATAAAGAAAGACAACTGAAATCGGACTTTAGCAATGACAGATTCATGCCTCTACATCAACGAGGCTAATCTTTAAGATGTTCTTCGATCTGTGTTTTCAGTGGCATTTTAACAAACACGTTGTAGACAAACAATGAAGGAGTGACCGAGAAGTGCCATGACCTCAGAATTAGCGACCAAATCCAAACCTGATCATCCCGCGATGTCTATCATTGTTATCAAGCATACTCGCATTGATTCAAATCTAACTCGATACGGAACATTGTGATCTAGCTCTTCTCTTCACTGAAGCAAGGTATACTCGGGCAAACACGTACCTGTTGCATCGGAGCCGTTCTGCTACGACCGAAGCTTGGATCGATATATAAAACCTTCACAACCGTCTTAAGAGCAGACCCACCGGAAAACCAAGCGTACTCCAGCGCAACGACACAACCGCGGACAATGGTGATTCGAAGCGCCTGGAATGACGAACAACGACTGATGGGTAGTGGTTCAGCATCAACTCTCAACGTTCGGCTAGCCAACGATGGCGGGGAATCCTCCCCTCTTCCTTCCGAGACCTCCTCTCCTTCTCTTCCGTTCGTCCTTATGCAGCGAAGCTCAGCCTTCTAGAACAGTCTAGCTCGCTCTCGTCACTCTCGCTGTTGATCTCCTCGCGTCGCAGACGCTAGTTTTCTCAATCTTCTTTGCCATTTTTACGTGCACGCTCCTCCTCCGCCGTCGCTGGCTTATATTGATGAAGGCTAGAAAATGCTGGGCTGGGCCTTCGTTTGTTGTTAGTTCTGATGAGCAACGAAAACATAAGAGAGATGGGCTAAAATAAAAGATGAGCCTAGGGAATTAAAAGAAATGGGCTGGACTAATATGGGGGTTAGGGGGCCGAAATTTACTAAGTAGGCCGGACAGGTCAGCCCACATGACTTCATTTTCTTTCTTTTTTTATTCATTTTTATTTCATCCATTTTTATTTATTATTTTTTCATTTCATTTCATTTTTTTATTGTTTCGTATTTATTTATTTATTTATTTATTTATTTATTTATTATTTTATTTTTGGTTGCTTTTTTACCTTTATATATACTATTTTGTAAAATAGATGGATGGGTGTCAACAATTACCATTCCTATGGTAGTAGGGGTTTGTTAATATACATATTTAAAAAAGCAAAATGCTGAAGTTCGAAATCTTTTGCAAACTTTGGCCATTCAAAGCCAAAAACTTTCAATGGTACTGCATGAGTAAGAGTCTAATTTAGATTTTGAGAGTTTTGGTGTGCAATTGTCGGTGCTGTATAGAAACTAATAAGTTATGGTCTTGGTAATGGACAAAGAATATGTATTGTGAAGTATTGCAGTAGCAAACTGATGGAATTTTCTTTTTAATATGGGCCTAAGTTGGCCTGATGGGCCCAACAGGCCCTGCCCATGGGTTCAGGGCCCATGGAGGAGAGTATTATAAATAATAAAAAAGAAGAAGAAAGAGTGGCGTTTTTTTTTTTTTTATACGTACGGGAGAAGTTATGTATTGTGTGACACCGAGAGATTATGCTCTATCAGTTTTTTGTGACGCCACTTTCTCTCCTTTGAAGAACAGAGTCTCGCCTCCTCTTCGAATAGCAACACCGGGTGTTTAGTTTGTGGAAACAAGGTGCGTTCGTCTATGTAATGCATCTTAGATCGGTGATTCATGATTGGGTGTTAGGGCTCGTTTCTGCTACGTCACTTTCCTCCTTTTTGGGTTTGTTTTTGTTTCGAAACCACTTTTTGGGAATCCTGTTTCCCGAATTTCAATCCTTCATTGGTATCAGAGCCATCTCAATCATGTTTCCCTTTCTTGTTTGCGTTTATAAACGTGTTTTGGCTGTTTGTTTTTCCTAAAACACCATTATTGATCAATTAAGAGATATTCAATCCCTTCGCGGTTCTGTTTTCCCCATTTTTTTTTTGTTTTTCCGTAGATCGAATTGGGTTTCTAATTGGTTTGGATTGTAATACTCGTCAATTTGAGAATTTTGAGTGGTCGCAAGTCGCCAAAAGCCGCCGGACGCGCCGCCATGCGCAGCCGATGCGTTCGGCTACGTCGGCGTGTGCAACGCACGCGTCGAGACGGTTCCCAGGCGTGTGCACGCACGCATGCACGGAGGAAACCGCAGGCGCGTGCAACGCATGCGTGCGCGGAGGAAACCGCTGGCGCGTGCAACGCACACGTGCGCGGAGGAAATCGCTGGCGCGTGCAATGCACGCGCGCGGTAACCGCACGCGCGCGCGCCAACCGCTCGCGCGTGCAAGGCACGTGTCGGCTGACGTCATCATGATGTCGGCCGGCGATTGCCCACGCACGCGCGTGGCACATGCCGGTCGGTTCATCCAACCGGGCTGCCCGGCCCGACTTGCCCGACCCAGTCCGACCGGCCAGACCTGGTCCGACCCGGTCTAACTAGCCCGACCCGGTTTGACCGGTTCAACCCGGCCCGTTGACCGTTGACTGTGACCGTTGACTGTTGACCGCGACCATTGACCACGACCGTTGACTGTTGACCGCGACCGTTGACTTGACCGTTGACCGCTGACGATCGTTGACCGTTGACCCAAAAAAAAAAAAAAAAAAAGGAATGTGTTTTTTTTTTTTTTTTTTCAATTATGCCTATGTGGGTTTATAAGTAATCTATTTTTTATTCTGCATTTGTTGCATGAATCATGGAAAGTTATGTATTTTCCCTTATGTTCATTATGTATTATAAGTGATCTATTTTTTGTTCTACATTTGTTGCAAGAACTATGATGCGCTATGCACGGATACCTGCATTCCTGAGAACGGACGAAGGACGTGCAAGACTTAAAAGGCTGATGACAGAGTTAGCTAATTATCGGTGGCATGACAGTGATTTAGTATCACATGTAATCAGGGTTAATCAGATGATACAGGAAATCATATGGAATGGTTATCTTATGCCGGATTTTGAGAAGGTGTCGACCTTCAAGAACACTATTCCACCTGAATGGCAAGAAGTGTTAGATCAGTTATGGGAGGTCAACGTGGTCCCGGGTTATAGGAGGCTGGTAGAAGCTTTTGTGAGAGAGTACTATAGGATTGAGCTAAACAAAACTTCAACCCTTAGTATGAGTGCTACATGGCGCAAAGTGAATGCGCCTTGAAGGCGACATGAGAGCTCTCCAAAAGTCTTTCCATGGTTGGCAAATGTGCTTTCAGATTTCTTGGATTTTTTGACTGATAGATTAGCAGAGACTTTCCCTACTTATTTCTTAGATTAGTTTGAGATGCTTTTGGGTGTATATATCTCTTTCTGTGTTGATATTTTCCTCTGTATGTATTACTTAGTGTAAAGAATATGTTGTTTTTGTGAAAGCATTATTATTTTATTGGATGTCAGATATTATTTGCTTTCTATTATTGTTGATTGTTGTGGGTAGTTCATAGAAGTTTTTGTAACTTCATAGAATTTAGTTTGCATAAGACAATTATATTAATGACAGTTTTAAGTTAGGATTTTTGGAGGATGATTGGAAACATAGTGACCTTTTGATTCTGAAACCTTGAAATTGTTTATCAATATAATGGGTCTGTGCAAAGTGGATGCATAAATGATAGGCATTAATTATTTGTGCATATATGTCTGATGTGTTTAGATCGATGGTTTCAGCAACTAAGAAAGTAATTGCTGATTTGAACGGCAACAATTGTGAAATATTGAATATGAAGATTCAATATGTGCTGGAAAAACCAGAAGCACTAGAAGCTCTTGATCATGTTATGGAAGATCTTGAGGATGCTGTGCGCCACCTTGAGCTAGTGGAAGACCACCTAACGGCATTTGAGCCAAAAGCAAATATTCGCAATGCTGGTTCTAGCTCAGAAAGGGCTTTGAGCTCTAAGCACAAGCGTATTGATTCGTTCAATATGTGGTCATGCAAAGGATCAAGTTCTCCTTGCAAGAAACCAAGAGTTAACCAACATCCTCAAGTGAAGAAAATGTCAAGGGTAAGGTGTTACAATTGTGACAAGAAGGGTCACTATGCTCGCAACTGTCGTGAGTCGAAAAAGGTAAAGACCTTTTGTGCATTTGAGAACTTTGCTTATGTGTCAAGTTCTGTATTATTGGCTGAATCCAATCCTTTGTGGACTGTAGATTCAGGAGTAATAGACCATGTAGCAAAGGATAGGGGATCCTTTGTGGAATTCCGACGAGTACCAACTGGAACTAAGTGGATTTATGTGGGAAACAACTCCAGAGCTGAAGTAAAAGGAATTGGCACCTGCCAACTGAACATCTTTGATCCTACATGATGTATTGTATGCTCCGGAGATTCGTCGGAATCTAGTGTCTGTTTTTAGTGTTGGTCAAACTAGGTTTTAATATGAACTTCCATGATAGAGGTGTGGATTTGTTTTTGGAAACAAATTTCTATGGTTGTGGTTATTTTCTGGATGGTTTCATTGTATTAGATGTTGACTATGTTAATGTCAATGTTTGTTATTCCCTTCTCATGCCTCCTAATTCATATGACAATGATGTGAATGTGTGGTATACTAAACTTGGTCATATTGGCCAATAACGTATGAATAGACTAGCCAAAGAGGGCTTGTTGGGCAATATTGAAAAGGTCGATTTGTCCATATGTGAGCATTGCCTAGTAGGGAAAATGACAAGGAAACCATTTGGAAAAGGTAAAAGAGCTGAATTTCCTCTGCATTTAATCCATTTTGACATCTGTGGTCCAATGAATGTGAGAGGAAGGCATGGGGCTGTTTATTTCATCACTTTTATAGATGATTATACTCGATTCAGATATGTCTATTTGATTTATCATAAATCTGAAGCATTAAATTGTTTCAAAAGGTTTATGGCATTGGTAGAGAATCAATTAGACAGGAAAATAAAAGCATTGAGATCTGATTGAGGTCGAGAATATTTATTTGATGAGTTCAGAAAATTATGTGATGAAAAAGGAATAGAAAGACAGTTGTCTATTTCATATACTCCTCAACAAAATAGTGTTGCAACAAAATGGTGTTGCGGAAAGAAGAAACAGAACTCTACTGGAAATGGTTAGGTCCATGATGGCGTATGCTAACCTACCTATCACTTTTTTGGAGTGATGCCTTGTTAACTACTGCCTATATATTTAACTGGGTGCCTTCCAAATCAGTTACTTCCACTCCATATGAGTTATGGACAGGTAGAAAACTGGACTTAGGTTTTCTTAAGCCATGGGGTTGCGCTACCTATACCCATGAGCCCTCTCACAAATTTGGGAAATTGAGTCCTAGAGGAAAGAAGAGTATTTTCATAAGATACTCTGAACGCTCAAAAGGATATGTGTTCATAGGTGAGCAGGAAAGTGGGAGTGTAACTGAATTTGAATCACGGGATGTCACATTCTTAGAGAATGAGTTTCCTAAGAAGGGCAAAATAGGTAGAGATTACTCCCTCTTTGAAACCTCAGATCAAGATAATGCTATTAGTGGAGCTCGTCCAAGTGGGAGTAATATGAGAAGTAATGAATTGAATTCAACTCATACTGAATTACAACCACATGATGAGGCGACATCATCATTATCTAATCCTAGTGGGAGCATGATAGGAAATGATGTGCTAAGTGTACAATCTCCCATATGGTGAACAAGTCGCAAAAGTATTCTTGGTTGACGTTTTGACATTAAAGGGGAAACTTTTATGATTGCCCCACAAGATGAGGATGAGCCAAGAAATATACATGAGGCTCTAAGTTGTCCTAGTAAGGAAAAATGGATGCATGCAATGGGAGAGGAAATGGAGTTAATGAAGTCAAACCATGTTTGAGAACTAGTTGATCTTCCAAAAGGACACAAAGCTATTGGGAACAAGTGGGTTTTCAAAATAAAGCGTATAGCTAATGGCTCAATAGAAAGATATAAAGCTCGACTTGTGGCGAAAGGGTATAATCATCAGGAATGAATTGATTATGAGGAAACATTTTCCCCTGTTGTGAGATTCACCTCAATTCGCATTATTCTGACAATAGTGGCAAGTATGGATCTTGAATTACATCAAATGGATGTAAATACTGCTTTTCTCAATGGAAAATTAGATGAGGAAATATATATGGAACAACCTGTTGGTTTCATTATGAAAGGCCAAGAAGAAAAGGTATGTTGACTTTTGAAATCGATATATGGCCTGAAGCAGTCGTCAAGACAGTGGTATATACGTTTTCATAATGCTATGATGGCATATAATTTTACAATGATTAATGAAGATCATTGTGTATATATCAAAAGATCCAAAAATCAAATTGTGATCATATCATTATATGTTGATGATATACTAATTGCTGGAAGCAATATGGAGTTAGATGATATCATCAAAGGTTGGTTATCTTCTAATTTTGAGATGAAAGATATGGGTGGGGCTGCATACATACTTGGAGTTGAGATTTCAAGAGATCGTTCGAAGAGATCATTATCTCTTTCGCAAGAAACATATATAAATAAAGTTCTTGAACGATTTCGTATGCAAGATTGTAAACCCATAGACACTCTTATTGCAAAAGGTGAAGGATTGAGCCATAGACTGTATCCAAGGACTACACAAGAGAATGAACAAATGAAGCATGTTCCTTATGCTAGTGCTGTTGGGAGCTTGATGTACGCTATGATGTGTACAAGACCTGACATATGCTTTACAGTTGGAATGGTGAGTAGATACCAATCCAATTCAGGTCAAGCACATTGGAAAGTCGTTAAGAGAATACTTAGGTATCTAAAGGGAACTGCTGATTATATACTGAGTTATCAAGGAAAGGATCTACGACTCAAAGGCTATTTAGACACTAATTGAGGAGGAGATTTAGATGAAAAGAAATCTACCTCTGGATTTGTTTTTCTTACTGAATAATGGCACCATGTGTTGGTGTGGTAAGAAACAAATATGTATAGCCTTGTCCATGATGGAAGTTGAGTTTGTGGCATTATTAGCAGCAGTACAAGAAGGAGTTTGGCTTAAGAGATTTTTGGATCATTCAGGTGTCATTGAGAAAGCTGCAAATCCATTATTGGTTAACTGTGATAGCCAAGCGCTTATAGCGTACACCAAAGATCCAAAGTATCATGGCAAGACCAAACATATAGATACCAAGTATAACTTTGTCAAAGATATGGTTGCACGAAAGGATGTGAACTTACAAATACATACCTACGCATAGAATGGTAGCAGATCCTATAACAAAGCCAATACCTAGAGATGTGTTTTGTGGTCATGTAAAATCTCTAGGATTGCGTAGAGTCTAATGTACTTGATATTGTAATTTCCCTGATTTGTTCACATTTATGAACTTGTGTTTTTCATCATTAATGCCTATGAATCTTTGTTTGATCTTTATGCATCTTAATGCTTAGTGCATTATATTGAGTTGAGAAAGTATGTCGGACAGATAAGAGATTAGCCCACTCACGGGGTAATCGCCTCTATTTACTTGTGTGATAAATAGAGATGAGACGGTTTTTAAGCTTATTATCTAGGTGATAATCGAGAGCTCAAGCTTAAAATATATATGTCGCCTTAACTAAGTGTTAAAATGAGGACATGATAAGTGCTATGTCCAAAAGTAAAATACCCCACATATTTTACTTTATCTGTCTAAGATGCCAGATGTGAGTTCTGATGAATTATGTGAATGAGTAGATATGTGAACTCAAGTTAGACATTGGGTATGTCTGAACTATCATCTGTACGGTATTGAAGGAATAGACATACGCTCCATGGGAAAGGAGTTAATACCATAGTACGTATTTCATACTACGTATGCATGAGATGACCAATAAGAGTGGCAAAAGTTTGATCTCAACTTTTATGCCGTGTGAGACTCTTGAGGAAAATGAGTCCCTCAATTTTAGTGCCCTCAGGACTCTTACTTATTCTCAAGATTTCTATTTAGTGTTTGCTATCTTAGAATGTTGCCAATGGTCATGAGTTGATTCGATCTAATGGGACATTTTTAGAAAAGCAAGCTAAACTAAAATTGAGAGTTTGAAGGAAAGAGGAAGATCGGATTTGGATAATCACATTGTAGTTTTATATTCACTGGTCAACCAATTATGACTGTCTTTGGGATAATCATAATTGTGAATGCAATATATATCATTGTTGAAAAGAGATCAAGAGAGATATAAATGTGATCGATCGATCTAGGGAACTGCATACTAAATCTACTCAGAGTGTGACGCCCATTATGAGCTGCTATATATTCCTAACAGATGTATGGCAACGAGCTCTCAAAGTATGCTGGTCGCACGGACTATTCACCAGTATGAATGTTGTAGTGATAAAAAGGGGACTCCGTTCGGCCCACCATGTCGAGTGGGAGTTGCCTATGATGGATTCTTCTTTGATGAACCTAAGTAAGGCTTGTCCGCCCATGTTGGTTTTGGACCACCATGTGCGAGTGGGAGATGATGGAATTTTCTTTTTAATATGGGCCTAAGTTGGCCTGATGGGCCTAACAAGCCCGGCCCATGGGTTCAGGGCCCATGGAGGAGAGTATTATAAATAATAAAAAAGAAGAAGAAAGAGTGGCGTTTTTTTTTTTTTTTTTTTTTTATACGTACGGGAGAAGTTACGTATTGTGTGACACCGAGAGATTACGCTCTCTCAGTTTTTTGTGTCGCCGCTTTCTCTCCTCTGAAGAACAGAGTCTCGCCTCCTCTTCGAATAGCAACACCTGGTGTTTAGTCTGTGGAAACAAGGTGCATTCGTCTATGTAATGCATCTTAGATAGGTGATTCATGATTGGGTGTTAAGGCTCGCTTCCGTTACGTCACTTTCCTCCTTTTTGGGTTCGTTTTTGTTTCGAAACCACTTTTTGGGAATCCTGTTTCCTGAATTTCAATCCTTCACAAACAACGAAAAACATGTCCTAGAATATTAATGCTTTCTTTTGGTGAGAGAAGAATATCAGTTCACTATTGTCTTGAATGCAATATCTCCTAGTACTAATACCTTATATTTAATGTTTATGTATATATAATCAAAAGTGAAGAAAAATAATTTATATCATCAAATGAAATGAATAAAAGTATTATTCTTCGAAGCTTTCTTGGCGATTAAAATTATTATTTCCCCTTTCATAAAAAATAGTTCTTTCTGCTCCTTTCCTTGTTTCTTTTGAGCCGGTGCTTTTGAGTGTACTAATGCATAATCTTTGTAATAAGTTTACGTTCTAGTACGACTAGCAAAAATGCGTCTACGTGGCGTGTATGCAAAAAATTAATATATTGATTATCTTCCACAATTCCCTTATTAGGAAATATTTAAAAAATTAATGAATGGTAAGAGATTATGGGAATGATATATAGATATTGATAGGTATGTATATCCACAAAATAATTTTTTAAAAATATTTTAGGAAACAAAAGGATTGTAATTCCTAAAAAGTACAGATACTTATCTTAAGGGAGCCAGAGAGATTCAAATATCGATAACTAATATAAGTTATTCTCCCAACCGGACAAGACCTATAATTTTTAAAAATATTTTAGGAAACAAAAGGATTGTAATTCCTAAAAAGTATAGATACTTATCTTAAGGGAGTCGAGAGATTCAAATATCGATAACTAATATAAGTTATTCTCCCAACCGGACAAGACCTATATTAGTATCAAGGTGCGGGGCCTACTTGTAAGTAATATGTCAGAGAAATGAATTCAGAAAAAAAAAATACTATGTTTATTTAGATTAGTTTACAAAAAGGGTGGTGCTACCACCTTTAATTAAAAAAAAACCTTTTATAGTTAATTTATCCAAAATGCCCTTTATTGATTTATATGCGTTCACACGTATTTCCTTCTCAGTTTATCTTTGAATCTAAGGTGTGTTTGTTTTACAAAAAACAATTTCACGGAAAACGTTTTTTTTTTTTTTTTATTTTCTAGCGTTTGGTTCATTTGAGAAAATGAGTTAACGGAAAATATTTTCTTAATCAATAAAAAATATTTTCCTTTCAAAACTTAAATTCAGGAAAATGATTTTCCTTTTGAAAAAAATCGGAAAACGTTTTCCAAAATATTTTAAGGTCCTTGTTTAATGAAAATTTTATTATTTAAAGAATTTCTAATTAAAAATTTTGAATTTGTTATTATTACGTATTTTCTTTTCTTTCTTCTTTCTTTTTTTTTTTGTTTTTTTCTTTTCTTTCTTTGCCTATGAACTTAAACCCTAACTCTTCTCCTCTCTCCTTCTCCTTCGCCCCCTCCCTTTTATCACCACTGCCTCCTCAAACCCTAGCCCCTCCTACGCTCCCGTTGGCTTCACTCCCTCCTCTTCCTTTTCATTGGCATCTTCTACACCTTGATTCTCCAATGGATTCGGCTCCACGCCGGTGACTTCGGCACCGATGTTCTTTGGTACAC
The DNA here is from genome assembly GCA_014182555.1 of Eucalyptus erythrocorys. Taxonomy (NCBI): domain Eukaryota; kingdom Viridiplantae; phylum Streptophyta; class Magnoliopsida; order Myrtales; family Myrtaceae; genus Eucalyptus; species Eucalyptus erythrocorys. The sequence goes on from CM024607.1 coordinate 17,492,234, forward strand.
TATCGTTGGTCACATCCAAAGAATTGTCGCCCTTTGGAATGGCTCAGCCTGCTACAAGCTCTAGTCTGTCGCCGTTTGCGTCGAGTTCCCCTTTGCCATTGTTTGCTTCATTGGGGAGCTTTGCTGCTTCTCTGTTTAGTGCGCCTATGCCTTCTTCTAGTGCGAGCCTAGGTTCGTCCTTATTTGCGACACGTGCACTTGTGCCTCGGGCATGGTCAAGGATCATTGGCTTGTGCTTGTGCTTGGAGCTCGGCTGAGCTTTAGTGGACGAAAACGCTACAAAGGAAGGTGAGGTCGTCGAAGATGGCGGTGATGGTGGTGGACAGGAGGAAGGGGCGATGGGTTAGGTGGAGAGGCAGCTGGGAGAGAAGGAAAACAAGGAAAAGAATAAAAAATAAATATTTATTTAAAAAAATTATCTGAGAGAAAGCATTTTCCAATGAGGTCCAAGCAAAAAAGAATGGTTTCAATGATATATAACAAACAAAAGAAAACTAATCGTATTTCTGAAAAGTATTTTTCAATAAAATATTTTCTTTAATCATTGAGTTTTTCATGAAACAAAGCACCCAATAGTTTCACGATGTTAATATTGTACTCCTAAGCATCATCGGTGTTCCACCCCAACCACAGACACCCTCACTCACAAACTCCCACAAAGCTAACTCCCTCTGCCAAATCCAAGCCTGTTGTCCATATGACTCGATTCAAGGGTACCTCAGATTTGGTAGAGTCATGTCTGACTTTGTAACAATTAAAAGAAAACAGGTTTTGATGAGCAATTGTCCTGCTCGAGAAACTTCTCCAACGTTTAGCGAGTGCATTCTGATCTTGAGGTCAATCTGCCGGTGGAAAATCAGCAACATTACATAATCATGGCCAGCAAGCATAATAGACCTCCTCAATAAGTAGTTTTCCTCTTATTTTTCCTTTCTCTAAAGGTTGGTTTTGGTTCTCTCAGTTTGATCATTAGAGTCATCACTAGACAGTTTTGATATTAGTAATCTGACGCAAGTCTACTCTCTATACCTATATTCTATAGTCCATATTCTTTTTGTTTTTGGAATGAAGAATAATCCAAAATCATTTATAGAGTTTGAATGGACACAAACTAAACATACATGAGCTGAAAAGATATATGACGTCAAGAAATACATTAACTTAACATGAATTAAAGATATTCACGAACTGAAAAATTCATGAAGTTAACAAATATGTGGACTAAATATATTTGTGAACTTTGGAGATTTACCTTACAAGCTCATCGTATTTTTACACTAAAAGATTGGGAAGTTAACGACAACTATGAAATTTAACCAATAATTTTTTTTTTTCAAGTTTTTTTGCTGATGGAATAGAGTTCTGCGTGTTTATCTGAAAGTGAAATTGCATTCCAGCTATTGTCAACAGTCAACACGGTGCAAAATGCTTGTTAGCAAGGGTGCACGTGCAACTCCAATGTAATATCACAATAACTGGATTAAAGACGACTATTCGCGGATCCCCTAGAAGCAAAAAGCCACTTTTGTAGGATGATTTCAAAGCTCTTTCTAATTGGCATAACAGCATTATAATACTTAAGTCAAATGCCGACACTGAGTCTGAGAAATTTTGCAAAGGAATTAACGACAACCACACTCTTTTGATTCCCACAACTGCAACAAGGAAACGACTAAACAAAGCGGGTATAATTGACTAGTCCAAGAGCAAGTTTCCCCTATTTATTAAGGCTAAAGATGGACGGGGACAGATCAATTTTGGTGCAGCTTACGTATTCGAGTCATTGTTCTCTGCATGTCTGTTGCGGAGATGATGCCAAAAATTGCTGCCTTCATCATGATTCACAATGGGCGAATGGCTGCACATCTGAAAATGTTGTTACTAGAGTCGCGAGTTTTAGCAGCCTCAATTGTTTCTTCAATTTGTTGGAAACTCGAAGAGCTTGTGAGCCTCCTTACTCCCTCTAACTTCATTGCCACTTCTCTCATTGTCGGCCGGTTCCTCCCAATCGAGCTCAAGCACCTTCTCCTGCTTCTCCTTCTTTTGCTCCTTCATCTCCTCCTCCTTCTCCTGCTACTCATCCTCCTTCTCCTCCTTCTCCTCCTGCTTCTCCTTCTTCTGCTTCTTATCCCTCTTCTCCTACTCCTTCTCCTTTTGCTTCTCCTCCTGCTTCTCCTGCTTCTCCTCCTCCTTCTCCTTTTTCTCGTTCTTCTTCTCCTGATGCTCCTTCTCCTGCTCTTTCCCCTTCTCCTTCTCTTTCTTCTCCTTCTTCTTCTGCTCTTTCTCCTTCTCCTTCTAATTCTTCTCCTGCTTCTCCTTCTTCTGTTTCTTCTCCTACTTCTCCTTCTTCTTCTTCTTCTCCTTATGCTCCTTCTTCTCCTGCTTCTCCTGGTTCTCCTTTTCTGCTTCTTCTCCTTCTTCTTCTCCTTCTCCTACTCCTTCTCCTACTGCTTTTCTTTCTACTTCTCCTCCTTCTGCTTCTCCTCTTTCTCCTTCTTCTGCATCTTCTCCTCCTTCTCCTCCTCCTTCTCCTTCTTCTCGTTCTTCTTCTCCTGATGCTCCTTCTCCTACTCTTTCCCCTTCTCCTTCTCTTTCTTCTCCTCCTCCTCCTCCTCTTGCTCCTTCTTCTCCTACTCCTCCTTCTCCTGCTTGTCCTTCTTTTGCTTCTCCTCCTCCTCCTCCTTCTCCTCTTGCTTCTTCTCCTCCTCCCGCTTCTCCTTCTTCTCCTACTTCTTCTTCTTCTTCTTCTTCTTCTTCTTATCTTGTTGCTCCTTCTCCTTCTTCTCCGTCATCTCCTTCTCCCCCTTCTCCTCCTCCTCTTCCTCCTCCTCCTCCTACTCCTACTTCTCCTCCTCCTGCTCCTCCTCCTGCTTCTGCTTCTCCTTCTCCTCCTCCTTTTTCTCCTTCTCCTTTTCCTTTTGCTCCTTCTTCTCCTGCTTCACCTCTTCTCCTTCTTCTGCTTCTTCTCCTGCTTCTCTTTTTATTCTCCTTCTTCTCCTTCTCCTGCTCCTACTACTCCTTCTCCTGCTCCTGCTTCTCCTCTTACTCCTTCTCCTCCTCCTCCTCTTGCTCCTTCTCCTTCTCTTCATCCTCCTCCTTCTCCTGCTTCTCCTTCTTCTGCTTTTCTCTTCCTGGTTCTCCTCCTCCTTTTGCTTCTTCTCCTCCTCCTTCTCCTCTTCCTTCTTCTCCTGTTACTCCTCCTCCTGCTCCTCCTTCTCCTCCTTCTCCTTTTGCTTCTCCCGTTACTCCTCCTCCTGCTCCTGCTCCTTCTCCTTCTTCTGCTTCTCTTCCTCCTCCTCCTCCTCCCGCTTCTCCTTTTTCTCCTCCTTCTTCTTCTCCTAGTCCTTCTCCTTCTCCTCCTCCTGCTTCTTCTCCTGCTCCTTCTCCTTCTCCTCCTTATCCTTCTCCTTCTTCACCTTCTCCTTCTCCTTCTGCTTCTTCTCCTTCTGATCCTCCTCCTCCTCCTCCTCC